>APFE030567654.1:0-64424 GCA_000404065.3 Pinus taeda | reverse complement strand
GGGGGGGGGGGGGATTGTCATCCTTGCTATCATCTTCTGAAGAAGAAATATTTTTAGAAGTAGAAGGGATACAGAGAGGTGGCACATCCACCGAACTAGGCTCATAGGCCAATATATTTTCAGCAAAATTTACATCTCTTCTAATGATAACATTTTTGGACTTAAGTGGAATAATTCTATATCCTTTGACATCTTCAGAATATCCAACAAAAATACATTTTTAACTCTTAGGTTCTAAAGCTTTATATTTCTCATCTGGAATATGGGCCCATGTTTCACTTCCAAAAACACGAAACTGACTTACATCTGGTTTAATTGAGCTCCATGCTTCTTCTAGAGTGATATTCTTTAAAACCTTAGTAGGAGTGTGAACTACTATGTAATTTGCACAGTTAATTGCTTCTGCCCAAAAATTAAGACTAAGTCCTTTAGATTGAAGCATACAATTAGCCATTTCCTTTAAGGTGTGATTCTTCTTTTTAGCTACACCATTTTGTTGTGGAGTATATGGAACAATATGCTGCATTTGAATTCCATTCTCAGTGAAAAAGTTTATGAATTTGTTGTTAACGTATTCTCCGCCATTATCAAATATTAGCTTAAGAATTTGATGTCCAGATTGTTTTTCAACGAAGGCCTTAAAGGCCAAGAACATGTTAAATACTTCACTCTTGAGTTTTAAGAAGTATACCCAAGTTCATTTGGAGAAATCATCAATGAAAGTTAAGAAATACTTGTAGCCAGAGAATGAAACAACTGGAAGTGCACCACATAAATCAATATGCACAAGTTGTAAAGGGGCTGAGGCATGCCAAGAGGCACCATTTTCAAAACTATCCCGACGATGTTTTCTGAGTACGCATTCAGAACAAACACCATCTCTACAAGATACCATTGGAAGATCTGTCACCATATTTTCTTTACATGGATTCTGAAGGGAGCGATAGTTTAAGTGACCAAATCGCTCATGCCAAATTTTTCTCACTTCATCATTATGAGCAACAAATACCGAGGGAAGATTTGATGACCCAAGTTGTTAAACTTATACAACCTTGTAGGATCATCAACAATGCCAGTAGCTAAAATATGTCTAGGATCTCTTAGGTCCTTAATTACAACATCGTGAGGTGAAAATTCAACGATTTTACCTTCACCTAAATGATTTATCTGATATACAGATAGAATGTTGTAGGATAATGTTGGAACACATAATACATCATTAAATTGACCATTGTCTATATGAACAGTTACAATCCCTACAACACTACGAGATCTATCATCACCAACATATATATTTCTGGTGTTACAATCATTTAAAGAAGAAAACATGGCTTTTTTTTTGGCCATGTGATAAGAAACTCCAGAATCAATGAGCCACTCATGAGAATGAGAAGAAGAAGATACATTTAGTGCATATCTAGACCAAGATGCTTGATAACCACATGCAAAAAGTGTTATTCCTGAAGATGAAGTTGAAGTTGAAGAGTGCTTCAAATGGATGTTATGCATCTTCATTGCTGCTTCCAAGGCTTCCGTCTTCTTAAAGCATTTGGATTCTAAGTGGCCATCTCGATTACAAAAGTGGCAATGTCTATCAGTCTTCTTCCCTTTGTTTTTATTTGCTTTATCATTTTGTTGAAATGATTTTTCATTTTGAGACTGAAATTGCTTAGGACCCTTGTTTGGTTTAGGACCATTATTTTTAGGATACGGCTTCTTAGGATTCTTTGAATTTGGTTACTGCTGGGCGGCTAAGGCTTTCTTAGAAGAGTTTCCAAGATTAAGAAGACCAAGATGTAAGAGTTTTTCTTTTTCTCTTATTAAAGAATCACAAAAGGCATCAAAGGAAGGGGACTTGTAGTCTTGGCCTTGAGAAATGAAGCCTTCTCTTGCAGAATGGAAGGTGGAAACAAAAATAGAGTAAGCTGGTCCCAACTTAGTAAGAATGGAATAGATAAGGCTACCATCTTCTTTCTTAATATTAACACATTCCAAGAGAAGTCTAAGGGTCTTGAGCTTGGACAAAAAATCTTCAATGGAAGAAAAATTTTTGGGGTCCAATGTAAGCAACTCATTTTCAAGTTGATGGGCTCTAATTTCATTTTTAATTCCAAAAACTTTAGTGAGTTGTTTCATTGCTTCACTAGGGGTATCAAGTTCTGTGATATGGAATCTAAGGTCTGGAGAAATAAACATCCCTATCAACCCACGTGCTTGATCTTGCCTATTTTCCCATTTGGCTTCCTTATCTTCATCTTTAGGTTTGGTTTCTTGGCCTAAGGCTATTCTGTAAAGACCTTTACTTCTAAGCAAATCCACAATGTAGGACCACCATTGGAAGTAGTTGGTGCTGTCAAGAATAACTTGGCATGGAATTTCAATTTTAACATAAACTGAAGCTGTAGATGCTGAAAATAAGCTTTCCAATGGAAAGATCTCGAAAAAATAGGTTGATTAAAAAAAACAGCTCTGAAAATGGATTCTGGATGAAGAAGTTATGGCTTTTTGAATAAAAGTTGTTGAAGATGCCGACTAAGTGCATGAATGTGTGGAAATGAATGATGATCTTATATTTAAAAAAAAATCTCCCATTTTCCAAACTTAATCTAATTAGCTCACTTAAAAAAAAGGATTTTATGTGACTCACTTTTATAAATAAGTGAAAGTCACTTTTACAATGGTACTTTATGAGCTACCCACTAAATTGTAACTTAAATAAAAGATAAAGAGACTTTAGAATTATAAGTGACTCACTTTTTCTAATGGGTGAAAACACTTTTAGATAAAGTAACTTTAAAACATAAGTTACATGTGCTTTTTGAAAAAGTGACTCAACAAAAAGAAAGACTTGAACTCAAAACCTCTATTCTCATAAAGTAACTTTGGACCAAGTGAGCTAGTTTAAAAGGTTAGTAATTTTTGGAAAAGAGGAAGGGTTTTTTTT
This sequence comes from Pinus taeda, assembly GCA_000404065.3. Lineage (NCBI taxonomy): Eukaryota > Viridiplantae > Streptophyta > Pinopsida > Pinales > Pinaceae > Pinus > Pinus taeda. The sequence continues at coordinate 61,480 of APFE030567654.1, read as the reverse complement.
TTTTTAGTTATTGAAGCATTGGGGTGTGTGCTTACTTGAGAAAGCTCTTTTTTTCCTACAAAAGCAAAAAACACAAAACCCAACATGGACATACAAAAAAACAAACCTTATGCCTTGAAGTTAGTTTTAGCCAGAAACTAAATATTTTCCTCTATGTTTCTGATTTTCCAAGATCACACTAAGGCGCAGTGAGAAAGAGCATACGCATGAGAAAAATCCTTCCTTTGTATTTCTGATTTGCCCAGATCACCCAGAGTCGCGGGGCAAAGAGCATACGTAGAAATGAAAGGTATAGATTCGGTAATAAAAAAAATAGAGAGCTAAATAAACCGAAATAAACAAAGAGAAAATAACTAAAAACTGCAAATAAACATTATACACCTCCAGATCATAAAAATGACGTAGCTAGGGCTACTGGAAACCTTTTCACATCAAATGAAAGGGGTTCCTCACTAGAATAGATGCTCGTAACACAATAGAGCATTCCTCTCAGCCCGAAAGCAGTCAGAAACAATAGATCTAGGGAATGATAGTTGGATGTAGTTCTACCGGCTTCAGATTTGGATCACCAATGGATGTGGCCCTCAAATAGCTCTGATACCATGTAGGAATTTACAAGGTAAGTTCCTCAGATAGAACACCAAAGGACACCGCTCACAAATAGATCACATATCAATACACCAATATTCTTAACGTGGTTAAAACCAACAAAGAGGGAAACAGTCCATGGCCTGAGCCAACATAGCCACTTCAGGCAATTTATTAATAAAAGAATGAAAATTTACATAAGCTTCTCTCATGAACGGTTACCCTACAAATGACCCTCCATGCTCTTTACATAGAGATCATGGACCAATCGGGTGTTAAGCCATGAATCAAGTTTCGGTAATACCGAGGAGAGAATGAACCATCAGATCACTACATATTGTGACCGTTGGATTGTAAGTTACAAAAGTACATAGTAAAGAAACACAATTTACCTAACTCTACACTAGACCAATTTATTCTTAACTATTTCCTATGTGTCAGAATATCCTAACATAATGTTGTCAATATGATTAAGTAAGGATAGCTTAATGGCATCATAGTGATGTCACTAAGATCCAACAACACCAAACATAAGAACCAATGAAAGCCAAAATGTTGCAATGTGATTTGCAATTGATAATGTGAAGGTATAATGTTTACCATTATGTGAAAGTGACATGCAAGATTTGTACATAGAAGATATAATGGTGTTTTTTGAAAATGAATATTAATTATTATGTGGAAAACATGAATTAACACCACCCATGTGACGTGAGATGTTGGTCATGATTCTTGTGAATTGTTGGATTTCGGGGGATTCCCTGATTGAAGGCCAAAATCACGAGGATGCTTAGGTAGCAATGCTTGAAACTTTTCAAGGAAACATTCGATGATAGTGGAAATTGAGTTGTAACTTTTATTTTTATTTTTAAAATGTAGATTGAAAAATAACATCAAGGCAAAGTGGCAAATATGTTTAAAATGACTTTTATGATAATCTAAGATGATGTGTGGTTGAAAAGTCAAAAAGTGAAAAGTAAATAGTATTTATGAGAATGTAAATATCTATTTTGTTCATAAATTCAAAATATTTTATTTACTATTATTTTGGGGAATATTAGAGGAGCCACCACATGAGAGGTTAGACTCCTAACTACGAGGAAATAAAGAGATTGGAAAAATCCTCCATTTTTCCAAGAGGAATGAACCTACTTTCCTAATATTACCACCAAAAGCTACGATGAATAGAGATAACTGTCGTGGGTGGATGACCACAAGAAGCTAACATGACTAGAGATAAATTTCATGGGTGGAAGATTTATGAAAGGGACTGTGGGAGAAAAAGGAAATATGAATTTAAAGGTACAAGTGGGAGATAAAGACTGAACCTGTGCCCAGACTCAGTAGGAAACTGCTTGGGTAGAGGAGGTGTAAATATGTGAAATATTTATAATTAGATTTCTTGCAAGAAGGGAGCATAACACTCGGGGAGGAACTACTGGAACTATAGTTCATGGGTGGTCTTTATTGTATTTCCAGGAATTCATGATACCATAGTTGTGGATGTCTTTAGTAGGGGCTAAGATAATATGCACTTTATTTAGTTATGGTTAATATGATCACTTTTATGATAAGAGAACTATATGGTCTCTTAGTACTTGTATAGGTATTGTGATAAACGATTGCCAGTTAAAAAATGATTAGGATCTAGTAAAAAAAATGTGATTAAAATTAATGTGATTATGATTGACAAATACTAACTGGATTTGTTGGTCATACACCATGAAGTGCTTGCCAAGAAAGTTGGTAAACCACCCAAGGTGCATGTTTTTGGATTAAAGAACCACTCTTAGAGTGATTTCTACAGTTGATAAACCACCTATAATTAAAATATTGTGTGGAGTGGCCATCATTTCCAAGAATACTATCAAGTAACAATTGTTGGCTACATGTTATATTCTTTCCACGTCTAGCCCCATATGTTGTTATGTTGTGCCAGGTGTAGCAGGGGGGTCGCAGGGGGTGACAACCCCCCCGTGTTGAAGAATGAAGGGCAATGATGTATATTAAGATTCTTCTCTACTTGATAACAATTTTTGGAGTCTTTTTAATTTTCTTGTTAGCTTAATCTTCTTCTTCTTATTAATGCATGTGTGTGTACTTCATCAAACTGCTACCAAAAACATAAGAACAAGAACAAAAGGTGTTGGCTCTCTACCAGGGCCAAAACCTCTCTTCTCTTGGGAGGAAAACCCTTTAGTAATTTTATCTTATTGAAGCTTCTTATTGATCAATGCCAAACCCTAGAGCCTTGACTAGGATGTCCTCCAAGCACAAGTCAAGTGCTTCCTCTATTTTGCACTTTAATCGCCAACACATAGACTCCCCCCTTCCAACACTTTTCTCCCTAGTACTTTGTCCTCCTTCTCTACTACTTCTCTAGAGATAGACCTTGCTTATGTGAGCTTCTTGATGAGATATTCTTCCTCTTCTCTTAGAGATGTTCTCTGCTTAAGAAGACACCCTTCCCTTGATCCAACGAGATTCTTCTTGAGACAGGTTTGCAATCTGATGTGACTGAAGAACAACCCTAGTTTTGCCACATCTAATAGGAACCCTAGAGAATTAGGGTCCTTTTTCCTTTTCTAGAGAGATAGGCTTCTTTGCTTGACTTGGGAGGCCTTGTAGGCCTAGTTTCTAGCCCAAACAACACTAGTTCTAGGATTTTTTTGTCACTACTATCATACTCGCAAACTTTACCTCTTTTATCTCACACATGTGACTATATTCTGCCCTAGAAACAGTCCTCTTCACTTCAGTCTTCTTCCTCCTTTCTTCTCTTGTCCCGGAAACCCTTAGACTTTCCTTTTCCTTCAGTTTCCTCGGCTTCTACCTTCGTTGATTTCAAAGCTTTCTTTTTGGATGTTGATAGAGAGTGGACAACCTCTATATATAGAGAATTGTCCTTCCTTTAGGACGACATTAGGCTGACATGATGTCTTTAGGGCGACTTGACTATTTCTTGATTATTTTCATCGTTTAGCTTCTTTTGGAGGATGTTGTTGCATGGAGAGGGCTTTCACTTGGTTTAGAGGTATTCCTTTGACCTTATGCAATTTTTATACATAGTGTAACATGCCCTTAAGGTCTACAATATTTTCTTTTGACTATTTGACTCACCTATAACACTCTAACATGTGCTAGACCTATTTCAATGACAAAGAAACTCATTGACATATATTATAAAAATAATATTTCTTTTCTTGAATAAATACAAATATCAAAGGTACATTTATGAAGACTGAACCTAGTTACATTTCCTTCAGCACTCCCTCTTAAATAGGGAGGTATTCATACAACATTACAAGGTGTTTGGATATATTTCAATCTTGAAGAATTCACATAAGAGAAATCAGATTGGAAATCCATCTGTTATAGCAACATAGTAACCAACATTGTTTCCAAAGTAAGGCCTTGATTGATAGCTCTATCTCTCAATAGATCAGAGCACAATGTTGACGATACCACTAAATTATAGACACCTCAATCATTGTCTCTCAAGGTGCATACCCACCCGAGTGTTCACTGAGTATGACCTTCTAGGACTATTCTTATCTTGGGTTCCCAACCCTCAAAGAATATTGGTCCTCTTACCTACTCTTGGCTTCGATGCCCTACACATCCTCAAAGAGTATCGGATGTGAGATGATTACCCAATCCTCCCATTCTTTCTTTCCAAGTGAAGACAAGAATGTTGTGTCTATCTCTTCCTCTCAATTGAGGAAGACATGCCCAAGTATCCTCTGACAAGGTACTTATCCAAGTTCCTTTGTAATTGGGAACTTGTTAAAACACCCTCTTAGCTAGGGACTTGTCCATTCATCAGCAACTTCTTCTTCGTGGGTCTTCCAATTGCTTGACCTCCTCCCTTTCTTTGATGTCATTAAGTCTTTGGTTGAACTTATTCTTAGTAGGGCACCATCCATCGATCACTTTCCTTCTTGGTTTGTCATGCCATTGCTTCTTTTGTGGAAAGTGGCCTTATTTTCATATATCATGTTCTCTTGTCATCTGGTCATTATTTGTCATCTTGTCTATGCTTCAGACTACTCTTCACATGGATGCTTCTTTGTACTTGCTTGTTCCCATGCTTTGATCTTCAACATTAGATGGTTCTCTTGTTGGATGGCTTCTTCATCATGACATATTCATAGAGTAGAATAAGTTATTTGCACCTTTCATATCTCCAAGGTCTTCATAGGTGTCAAGGGTCCTGTGATCTTTTTCTTCCTTTGTCAGAGTTGTCATGCCTTCTTTCATGAGATGTCTTCAAAGTATTTTGTTAGATAGCGATTCTTGGTGATCATGGTGTTCTACACATGCTTGATCTCTTTCTTCATCTTCTTCTTCTTAGATAGATTGGTCAAACCACTTTCTACTCCTTGTGAGAGCACTTCTTCATTGTTTTCTTCTAGGACTAGTCAACATTTATTCTTTACTTGTTTCTTAGTCAGCAATATTATACCCTTATGTGAGTATTTTCTTTTGTTTCCCTTGATTGCATTGTAGTACATGCCTTCGATCATGTCATTGGTGAAAGATATTATTTCCTACTTGATCATGTTATAGAACTATTCCCATGACTCAATAATATACAAATGATAACATGACTAAACTTTGATGTATACATACCTCATCTTGATTCTCCTTTCATCATCCTAGCTTCATTTGGTTGTCCTTGGTGTGGCCCTTCTTGCTTCATCTTATCTTGCCTGCATATCATCCTTTTCTTGAATCCCATGATTGGGATTCGCAATGAGACATCTACTTATGTTTATGAATCTTCTTTTGAAGATTCCATCATAGGATCTTGAAGACCCTTATCCTGTAAATGTTTCTTTCCTTTTAATGATGGAGGTCTTCTAAGATTCTTAATCATGATCAATTTTCTTTCATTGTGGATGAGATCCTATGTAACTAGGTATGCTCCTTCTACATGAATATCTTGAGCTATATCTACCATGCTCCTATATTCTAGAAGATACTTTTAACCATGCATTTTTATTTATTTATAAATTCTCCTTCTACATGAGTATTTCAAACTCTATGTACATCATGTGTCTAGATTCTAGAAGATGTTTCTAGCCATGCAATTTTATTCTATTCCTGCATCCTCTATACTACTCAAAACTTTGAAAGAAGACTTTAAGTAAAGAAGTAGACTTATTCATAGTAGAGATAGAGAGGATCTTCCTTCTTTTGCTTCTTGTCTTCTTCTTTCATTTCTTGAGTCACATGAGCTTATTCCCTTTTTCTTTTCTCATTGTTTCCTTCTTTAGTTTAGGACAATTCCTTTTGTAGTGTCCATATTATTGGCATCCATAGCATTGGATTTTGGACGTATCTTTGTTGTTTTTTCTTCATGGACCAAATTTGCAAAATTTTCCCTTTCTCTTGGCCATGGTTGTAAAAAATTTCTCTTTTGATCCCACATCTTCCTTTTCTTTGAGTCTTGTTTCCTTTATCTTGCATAGAGACCACATTTCTTTTAGTGGGGTAGCTTCCTTCTTGGCATATATGCTTGATGTAAAGTTGCCCCAATCCTCAAGTAGAGTATTAAGTACTACAGTTGTCATTTCTATGTCAGACATGAGTTCCCCTAGCTCTTGAAGTTGATCCCTCACCTCAGAGATCTTCATGAAGTAGGGAGCTATTCCTTCCTTTGATATATTCATCTTGTACATTTCATTTCAAAGAGATATCACTTCTCGAGTTGTGCTTACCAAGAATATATCTGCTCGTTTATTATAGATTTCTTTTGATGTTTCAAGTTTGGAGACATAAGGAATGAGAGAGTCTTTGATGGATTCTATTAGAATCCTTTCAGCTCTTGTCTCATCATTATTGTACTTGGATAAGGCTTGAGTTTTTTCCTTAGTATGGATAGTGATATTCCCTTTGATGTTTTCTAGAAGTTAATTCTCCTTGAGAAGTAAATCAGTCCTATTCTTTCATGCAAGAAAGTTATTGGTATCTACCAATTTATTGCTTTCCTTGCAAAAATACATTGATGTATATTCAGAACGGGACATATACTTACTTGATATATTTTGAGATGTAGTAGACTTGCTTTATCCTTGAAGACTTGATGGCTTGCCTTCCTTAGATATTGATGTTATTCAAGTTTCTTTCTCCAAGTGGGCTTGCTTGATGACTTGTAGCCTGATGTAGGTCCTTCTTTGATATTCTCTTCTTGTAGGTGCCTTTGTGTAAGGCTCTTCTTCTTTCTTTGTAGTCTTCCTTGATGAATGATAGATGGTATACCTTCTTGTCCTTGAAGTGATTGAGACTTCTTGGCTAGATGCTTCAACGTTTTTAGATGTCCTTCCTTGATTAATGTTCCTCAGATGACCTTTCCTTGATGTGTCACCTTAGCTCTGATACCATGTTGAAGAATGAAGGGCAATGATGAATAATAGGATTCTTCTATACTTGATAACAATTTGTGGAGTCTTTTTAATTTTCTTGTTAGCTTAATATTCTTATACTTAATAATGCATGTGTGTGTACTTCATCAAACTGCTACCAAAAACATAAGAACGAGAACACAAGGTGTTGGCTCTCTACCAGGGCCAAAACCCCTCTTCTCTTGAGAGGAAAACCCTTTAATACTTTTCTATGATTGAAGCTTCTTATTGATAAATTCCAAACCCTAGACCCATGACTAGGATGTCCTCCAATCACAATTCAAGTCCTTCCTCTATTATGCACTTTAATCCCCAACACATAGACTTCCTCCTTCTGACACTTTTCTCCCCAGTACTTTGTCCTCCCTCTCTGCTCCTTGTCTAGAGATAGACCTTGATTATGTGAGCTTCTTGATGATATATAATTCTTCTTCTCTTAGAGATGTTCTCTACTTAAGGAGATACCCTTCCCTTGAACCATCGAGATTCTTCTTCAGATAGGTCTGCAAACTGATGTAACTAAATAACAGCCTAGTTTTTCCACGTGTAGTAGGAACCCTAGAGAATTAGGGTCATTTTTCCTTTGCTAGAGAGATAGTCTTATTCTCTTGACTTGGGAGGCCTTGTAGACCTAGTTTCTAGCTAAAAAAACACTAACTCATGGACTGTTTTGTCACTATTGTCATACCTGCAGACTTGACCTCTTTTATCTCGCATGTGTGATTGTATTCTGCCCTAGAAATAGTCCTCTTCACTTCGGTCTTCTTCCTCCTTTCTTCACTTGTCTTGGAGACCCTTAGACTTGCCTTTTCCTTCACTTTCCTCAGCTTCTACCTTTGCTAATTTTAGAGCTTGCTTGTTGGATGTTGAGAGGGAGTGGACAACCTCTATATACAGAGGATTGTCTCTCCTTTAGGCCAACATTAGGTCGACATGATGTCTTTAGGCCGACTTGACTATTTCTTCATTATTTTAATCTTTTAGCTTCTTTTGGAGGACGTTGCTCCATGAAGAGGACTTTCACTTGGCTTGGAGATATTCCTTTGACCTTATACAATTTTTATACATAGTGTAACATGCACTTAAGGTCTTCAATGTTTTATTTTGACTATTTGGCTCACCTATAGCACTTTAACATGTGTTAGACCTATTTCAATGAGAAAGAATCTCTTTGACATATATTATAAAAATAATATTTGTTTTCTTGAATAAATACAAATATCAAAGGTACATTTATGAAGACCGAACCTGGTTACATTTCCTTCAACACCCTGTTGGGGTGTTTGCAGGGGGTTGGTAGCCCCCATGCACAGGGTCTGGGGTAACACCCCGAGAATTTTTTTATGTGGACCTAATAATATTTAGGTGGACCCAAGGATGGGGGGTGTACCCAAGGATGGTGGGTGGACCTACCCATGGTTTTGGCGCATGGTTTTCGCGTATGGTTTTGGGCATGATGGTTTTTTCCAATGGTATTTTGTAGATCCAATCAAGGAAATTGTGGTTATTTCCTAATACAGGGTTAATGGATTGGGGTTTATGAATGCTTCAACATTTATATAATGTATTATAACATTGAAAGGAATATAAAAAATGAAAAATCAGTTTGGTTTTCCTGGTTTGTGTTCCAAGAGAAAATATCTGTGCATATTTTATATTCTCGCCATTGTTTATTTTTTTTTTTTTTAAATTCATTTGCAAGTAATTTATGTACAAGATTAAAAAATTCAACAACTAGTTATTCTGAAGGATTTTTGGTTTTTTCTTTTACAAAGTTGAACAATGACTAAAAGGTTGAAAGTAAAAATTTAATATTTTCATAGTTGTAAATATTTATGGTTACTAATAAAACATTATTGCTTTTACTTATTGGTATTTCGTAAAAATAAAATTCTTCATTTTGAAGGAGAAGGATACCCTTTTTTTTGTTCTGGTTACAAAAGTATCATGACTAGAGATAAATCTCATGATTAAGAGGTAATCTAAAATGTAGATTATGGGTCATAAAGAAATCTAAATGAAAAGAAAAAATCCCAATGAGAGATAAATACTAGATGAAAATATAATGATGATGTAAAGAAGAAGAGATGAACACAGAGGAAAATGTTATCTTTAAGGGGGAGAGAATTTAATATCCTTACAGTCGACAATTTTACATTTACATTTATGGATTTAATAATATATAAAAACTATTATTGATTAATATGTGATTTGAAATGGTTGGAGACATCAAGAAACAATTATGAAACAAGTTGTAATGAATTCACAAAATCCTTCTGAATTTGAGGTTGGAAATAAAAAACATGGTTGACAATATTTTGAACCTTCGCGGCATGTTAAATAGTTTTTCTTCTCAAGAGTAATGGGCAAGGGGTTCTCATTTATCTCTGTAGGATTCGAAATAGGATTGATCTCACCCAAAGTAATATAAATAACATTACCCATCTGGGAAGAGTCAAATAAAATTCTATTCTGGTGAAATTAACCTAAGGCTATATTTCTTAGTTCAAGGAGGCCTTCAGCATCTTTGACAAGGATGGTTATGGGTACATTACGACTAAGGAATTGGGGATGGTGATGCTTTCCCTAAGACTGAATCTCGCAAAATTTAAGGTCTAAGAAATGATCAACGAAGTTGATGTAGATGAGAATGAAACCATTGAATTCTAAAAATTTCTCAATCTCATGGACGAAAAATTAATGTTTTGTCTTGTGAGTGTGTGCTACAAGGGTAGCCAAGACAATGTTACTAACATTAGAAGAGGCTTTCGTTTGTGACATAGTTGAGCATATTTTGAGTTATGCGTTAATGCCTCTTGGAATTGTATGGTACATTTATTTGATGAATATGAATATATATCATTGTTAAGATGAAACTGAACTCATAAAGAGAGTAAACATGCTTTCACCTCCTATATACCATTTTATGACATCAAACACTATAGAATAGTGTTGAATCAACTAGTTCTATATTTATTCTTCACAACAATGATTTCAACGAAATGGAAAAGAAATAAAGCTAAAGATTTCTTCATTAATCGTTAGCTAACATAAGTTGTCTCCAAGGTATTATGGCCCATTTATAACCTTGAAGAAAATCGATGTGGATACCTATAGATTACAATTATCAACACCATAAGAAGAAGCATTTGTTTTCCATGCTATCCTCCTAAGGGAGACCAAGTCCATTTCAATATTTTCTTATAGATTGCAAACACTCATGCATGTTTAATAATTGAGTAGCACAAGAACTATTTAGTTTCATGACAATCTATTATGAAAAATACTATTAAGTAATGTACTGAGTTGAAATGTAGTGAGTACAATGGCTGATTATTATTGATGTAAAGCTCATCTTGGTATTTATGGTATGCAGTGATGCCCCTTGGAATTTTATAGTACATTTATTTTAAACCTTGGTATGGAGAATTATTATATGGTATGCATGCTTTGCATTGGAGGTTGATAATATAAATGTGGGTTGCATATCGAAATACATTGCATTAGGGCATTACATCAGTGATGTCGTGATTATTTTTGTATTCATAAATAAAAGTTGACCTCTGAAAATGCATTCATCATTTATATCTATATTGCACCTACTTAATACACTTTCAATAATAATAGGAAGGCACACTTTTGTAATTGTATGCATGAATGTTAACTATGAATGAAAAGACATGTTTTTATAATATTTAAGCATTTATTATTGCATGTGAAATTGAGGATGAATGGGCATGATTTTATATTCTTTATGCATGTGAAATGTGGATAAAAGGACATGATTCTTTAATTGTGTGCATTTATTTAATGGATTCGAGACATGAGAAAAAATAATCATGCACTTATATATGTGCATTTGTATTATGTTTTGAGAGTAAAGACAACAAGATTCATAATATTTTATATTATTAAACTATGTTATTGCATGGGTAATAAAAATATTGGTTTTATGATAGAAGAAACAAGTAGAATATTATCCATGTTTTTGCAACAAGATGAATAACTAGAAAACAATACTATGGTTGTGCAAATATATTCCAATAGTTTTTCATTTAAATTAAATGCATTAAAAGTATGGTTTTGCATATAGTAGTTATGGTATTATAAGTGTTAAAGTAAAAGATTAGTTATGGAGATAACTTTTAATTTTATTTATGCATGTGAAAGAAAGTATTTTCTTGAGAAGAGGTATAATGTGTAGAAGATTATTAGTGATTCCAAAAGGATAATTGGTAGAAATTGAGTATTGGAAATAGGGTGAATTTGATTCTCTCACATTATATTTAATCTTAGGTACCTATAACACTAGTGTATTCCCTAATTGTTATTGTTAGTGTAGGCCCCTTATTGTTATTGTTGTGCCCATGTATTCCCCATATTGTTATTATTGTTCCCCATAGAAGCCCACTATTGTTATTGTTGTGCCCTTAAATTATTATTGTTATGTCGACTCTGATTATATTGTGACCCCTTAGACTGCTATATATAGAAATAAGGTTTTGTCATTTGAACCATCAAATAATTGTTCATTTATGTAATTTAAAGGAGGTTTCCTCCTCGAACATGAATTTTTTTAACTCATTGATCTATCAATTTTTGAGTTGGTTGCATAACATTTGGTATCAGAGCTTTGGATTCTAGGGTTTTACTTCTTCAAACATGTCATCTTGGCATTTTTACTATAACCTTTTTTATATGGGGCTTCAGAAGTTGAAAATTTTATCATGTGGAGCCAAAATCGTGGTGCACTTTGTATAAATATTCAATGCTTGGTTCGCTATATTTTCAGAGATATGATTTGAGGAAGTTAGGGTTTTTGATGGCTCCATAATTCCGTCTCAAGAAGGTGACCTAGGGAAAATCGTCATAACTTTTGTTTCAGGCATCAGATTTGAATTCTCTAAAAAGTGGCTAAAAGTGCACTGATTGTAGTTTTTCATGTACCAATTTCAAGGCCAAAGGTCAAAACAATGAAACATGGCACTTCGTACAAGTTATCTCTACTAAACTAGGCTATAATCAAGTCATTGTGGGAGATCGGGCATAACTCTTTCTTGAACAATCCAATATTGGTATGACTTGTGGGGTTGAAAAGAAGACTCAAAGGGCTACCATAAGACTAAATTTCAGAGCTTGGAAATTCGAAATTACAGAGATAAAATAGATTCAATATTGAGCTCCTACAAAACAAGAAAAAGGTGTGTATTTTGTAAAAATTTTCATAAATTTTGTTTGAAAAATTAGTTTGAAGTGATTCAAAGGGAATTTTGAAGCATAAATATCATTAATTTTATGCCCCAAAGAAGGAAAATGGAAACACCTAATAAGAAACTTGAAATCTCTACTATGACGCATGAAGAAGAGGAAGAAATGCAACATGATATATCAAAATTACAAGACCAAGTGCAACAAATTTTTCTCTCGCAAAGAGTAACCAAAAATGAAATGGAAGCTAAGATGGATGGTTTGAAGAATGGCTTAAAATTAGACATGGAAGATTTGGAAGCTAATATGGATGGTATAGAAGAAAAAATGAAAGGAAACATGGAAGATTTGAAGAATGGTTTAAAAGCGGACATGGAGGGTTCAAGGAAGGTTTGACAAAGTTGCTACAAGAAATGCTTCCTAATGGAGAAAATGTATTAGATAAAACTCATGATGAGAAAAAAAAATGTTAATCATGATTTCATAGCCTCTAATGCTAGATTGAAGACCCACCATATTCCAAACATCAATATGAGGAATTTTGATGGCAAGGATCCAGTAACATGGATACCACAAATGGAGCAATATTTTGATCTCTATAATGTGCAAAACACACAAAAGTTACGCATTGAAACTTTATATTTAGAACCTAAACAGTTTGTATGGTATCGATGACTTTGTTATCATAAAAAAATTGTTAGTTGGTCAATTTTTACGAAGGAAATGATAGCATATTATGAGGATACAAAGAGAAACACCTTCTTTAGCCAATTGATAAATCCCAAATGAAAGGGTTCAATAGTGGAGCACATTAAGGACTTCCAAAAATTGAATATAAGGGTAAATTATATTCCAGAGCAGCATAGGATTGATGTCTTCGTAGGACTTTAAAGGATAACATCCAACATGAGGTTCACCTTTGGGAACTTGATTCTTTGGAGAAGGCATTCAGGTTGGCAAGAAAAGTTGAAAGAAAAATTATGGCAACAAGGAAGCCTACCATTCACAACTATAAATATGGAAGTGTTGTTGCTCCTAGCCTTCCACAACCTACAAGGTTGACACCACAAAAATTGGAAGAAAAAAGAGAAAAAGGGCTTCGTTACAGTTGTGATAGAAAAAACACTAAAGGTCATAAGTGTGCCGATAAGAAATTATTTTACATAGATTGTGAAGAGGAGGAAGAAAAGGAACAAGAAACTTCAAAAGAAGAGGATATACACCAGGAACCAACAATAAAGAAAGATGAAATGAATTCCACAATATCTTGTAATGCATTGGCAGGAATTGCGACTCCTCAAACTCTCAAGATAGAAGGACATATCAATAATATATGTCCTTCTATAATAATATATCTTGTAATAGTGATGATGATTCGACTAGTACCCATAATTTTATTTATTGTAAGATAGCTAAGGAATTAAATTGCTTCCTATATCCAATGCCAGAGTGTCAAGTGATCATTGCTATTGGAGGAACTATAATTTTCCTCGGAAAGTGCCATAATATCAAGCTAACCATGGGGGAATATGTATTGAATACTCCAATTCTTTCCATTCCAATGGGTGGTACTGATGTGGTACTTATTGTTATTGTTGTGCCCATGTATTCCCCATATTGTTATTATTGTTCCCCATAGAAGCCCACTATTGTTATTGTTGTGCCCTTAAATTATTATTGTTATGTCGACTCTGATTATATTGTGACCCCTTAGACTGCTATATATAGAAATAAGGTTTTGTCATTTGAACCATCAAATAATTGTTCATTTATGTAATTTAAAGGAGGTTTCCTCCTCGAACATGAATTTTTTTAACTCATTGATCTATCAATTTTTGAGTTGGTTGCATAACATTTGGTATCAGAGCTTTGGATTCTAGGGTTTTACTTCTTCAAACATGTCATCTTGGCATTTTTACTATAACCTTTTTTTTTTTTTTTTTTCTAGGCAAAGTTTAAACTATTATATTAAGAAAAAGAAAAGATATTTACAAGAGGTCGAGACCTCTGAGAGCAGGTGAACTGCTCTCTGACTGTTTTGACAAGCAAAAACTAAGAATACAGGCTGGAATTTAAACATTACATTCTGGAATTTTCAAAAACATAGACAAAATAGTGACTGGACATAGACAAGATGCCTGCAAGCTGACACGTCGAACTAACCGGACGGAGAACAGGTGGCGACGGCGCCTGAGTCCCGGTGGCAAGCTGGGCGCTGCCCGGGTGGGCATAGTTGCCACCCGCCAACAAAAGAACAGGGACATTCTGAACACGGGTTTCCCTGGTACAAAAACTGAAAACCAAAAACTGCAGGAGGATTACCTTACGCCTGCTTAGCTTCTGCATTCGCCTGGTCTTCATTAGCTTCTGCATTCGCCTGGTTCACATGAGCTCTCTGCATAGCCTCTTCCTGCTCGGCCTTCCATTCCGCCTCCTCACGCTCTGGGTCCGGAAGACACTCAATTTCCACGCCATTAGGAATGTCCTCCAGGCTTCGAAAACCAGGAGGGAGGACTGGGTACAGACGGCCACCGAAGAAGCGTTCCGGCTTCTTGACATCCTCAGGTATCTTCTTGACCTCTGGACTATTCGTCTCCATGGCCATAAGACTGCAAATCTCTCTGAGAGCCTCAGTCTGCTCCTTGGACTGAAAGCCAGTGCTCTCCTCCTCGAGCTTGCTCTGTGAGGAGGGAAGGTAGGAGCTTTCCTCCTGGCGTCCACTCTGAGAGGAATTGGTGGGACTAGACCCCTGCTCCTCGAAAACTACTTTGCCCTTGCCAACTTCATCATTTTCCTCTGAAAAAACCATTGTGATGATTGCAGAAATAATTGGCTTGTTGCTTCTGCGAATGTATTTAAATCTAATCGTCTGTACAGAGTTGATGACATCCGAGTCGGATTCATCAGAGCTCGGAGAATTGGGCGAGACACAGGCCAGCGGTGAGATCCTCTGCGGAGTATGTGTTCCTCTGCCCCCAGAGTCCGCCTTCTTGCTGGAACGTCTGCCCCTGCTGGGCGAAGCATGGCCTCTGAGGGGCATCCTAGAGCTATAGAAATTTAGCTGAGTTTTCTGTACAAGCTTTGCCTTGCAGAAATAAGATAATGGGGGCCAATTCTTAAAACAACTACTGCTTCTGAACCAATTCGGCTTCCTGGACCAGTGAACAGGATGGCCTTTTGGCTTACACTCCCTAACTCTCTTCACACCTGCTTGCAGAGCTTCTCTCTCATGAAAACCAAGGTCGAAACCCCTTGCCTGAACAGGTGAGCCTGTCAAACTGAACCCCAACATTCTGTTTGCCTCTGTCTGCATACCTTGATAACTTGGGCAGCGGAAATGGCAATGAATGCCATTCAATGCGCAGTTAATGGCATTCATATCTCTTCGGACAGGTTTCCTTCCCGCGGAGGGCTTCGCGTGTCCATCACATGGGCAACCTCTTGCCACTTGTCACCCGCATTCGAGTACTCCTTTGCTTCTAGCTGCATATCACTGTTAAGTATATCCTGGAAGGTTGCTCGATCCGAAGCTGAAGTAATGCCCTGAGGGGTCCCTTCCTGATGCTCCTTGCAATGTTTTACGCCAAGATTTGCTAAGAAGTCAACAACTTTGTTCCCTTCACGTCTGGTGTGCTTGAAAGTGGTGGCTTAGTTATTCTGAAGCTAGGTTTGGAGAGATTCAAGTCTGGTGGCCAATCTCCAACTCTTGCTGACCTTCTGAGCTGGGGAACCTTACTGAATTTTGATAGCCATGTTAATTAGGATTTGAGAGTCGCCCTCCACAGTGAGGGGGAAGAAACGCTGAAGATGAGCAATTTGAAGTCCTTGCCATAATCCTTCCAGCTCTGCTGCATTGTTAGTGTTCCATCCTATTGAGCCAAAGTAGATTTTAAGGGAGATTCCTTGAGAGTTTCTTATAATTCCTCCATATCCTGTGATGCCTGGATTGCCTTTGGAGGCTCCATCAAAGTTGAGGATATATGTGTTTTTGGGGGGAGGGGACCAGATGGTGATGGTTTTAGCTACTTTCGTGACAGAGGTTGCTTGAACTGAGTTGAGAGGGGTTATTTGAAATAGCCAGTTGTTCCAAATTGCCTGCTCTTGATTATTTGAAGGGAGATCCTCCTGGGACCAGCTTTTGAGCAATAGAGTCTCCTGAAGGTTCTGCTTGATAATATTCCAAACTTGCTCCATATCCATAACCTGATCTTTGAACACTCTCCTATTTCTTTCTTTCCATATATTCCACATTACTGTACCTGGGATGAGATGCCAGAGAGTGTTGAGTATCTTACACTGATATGGCTGCTGTGGCCATGATCGAAGTGTAGCATTTATATCACCCTGAACTGTAACTTCCTTCTGGCAGCGAAAAGAGACTTTTTCCCATATTCGGCGGCTGAGGGGACAGAGGTGCATAAGATGAGCTGCTGTTTCCTCCTCGTTTTTGCAGTTGAGGCATATTGAGGGTCCAACAAATTTTCTCTTTCTGAGATTGTCCCAGGTAAGAATTCTATTATGCGTCAGCAGCCATAGAAATGTGGAGATCTTCGGCCAGATGGGAGGTTGCGAGATTCTTTCCCATATTTTGTCTTTTATGTAATTTCCTTTTATAAGAATATGGTAGGCTTCTTTGGATGTGAACATTCCCTTTTCTTCATAACCCCAACGTAGTGAATCTGGGCCGTCCTCCTTGAGTATTCTTCTCTTTTTTAGCTCCTCTGCTAATGCTTCTTGGGTCTCAGCTGCTTCATAAGGTAAGATAGCCCTAGTGTCCTTCCATTCCCTATGATCTGAGGTATTATTGGTGATCCAGAATTGGTTGATTTTTTCCTGTAGCATGGGATCCTGATTGGGGATGTCTTGGATGATGTTGTTTATGCAGGGTAATTGTTGCCAAGAGTCCGTCCAGAATCGAGCCAAACATCCATTCTTAACTTCCCAAAAGCTATGCTTTTGAATAAGGTCCTTGTTTGTAATTGCAGAGTTCCAAATGGAGGAGCCTTTGCTGTTTTCTGTCATTCTTACCCGCTCCTCCAGTGGCAGATTGTTGGCATATTTCGCCGTCCATATTTGTGCCCATTGGGTATCTAGAAATGTTAGCCATTTCCACCATATTTTTGCTCCCATGATGTTGTTACTGTGTTCAGGATCCTGTAGTCCAATTCCTCCTCCCATTTTTGGTAGGCATGTTTTTTCCCACTTGACAAGAGCCCATTTCCGGTTGGGACCAGAGCTGCCCCATAGGAAATTTCTCTGTAACTTTTTAATTGCTTTGAGGACCCATTTTGGAGCTGCCAGGATGGAAAAAAGGTACAGCGGCATTGATTGCAGAACAGCTTTAACAAGCACTGCCCGACTGGCCAAATTTAGAGAGCGGTGAGTCCAGAGGGATAGCTTTGCTTCTAAATTTTCCAGGAGGGAGGTCCAGGAAGAGTGCTTCCTGGCGAATTCAAAGAGAGGAGCACCGAGGTATTTAGAGGGCAAAGAAGCAATTGTAAAGCCGAGAATGCGAGCAATGGCACGCTGGGTGGTTGGGTGGGTATTAAAGAAGAAAATCTAGGATTTGGTTTTGTTTATAAGAGTTCCGGAAGCTTTGGAGAAGAGACTGAGTAGAGAGTTTAGAGTGCGGGCTTCATGGACAGAGGGGTATCCAAAAATCATATTGTCATCAACGAATTGCTGATGAGAAACAGTAGGGGCATGATGTAGGGTTATGCCTTTGAGATCTTGAGCTTGAATAGCATTTTTAATGCAACGGCCCAGGCCCTCCGCCATAATAATGAAAAGGAAAGGCGAGAGGGGGTCCCCTTGTCTTATGCCTCTAGAGGAGCGGAAAGTTGAGGTCGGAATGTCGTTGATAAGGATGGAGAAAAAGGCAGAGGAGATAAGGCTGCTGACCCAACGAATCCAAGCGCTATCAAATCCAAAAGCTTTTAAAGATTTTTGCATGTAATCCCAGCTTATACTATCAAAAGCTTTCGAGAGATCGATTTTTAGAAGCATACCTGGCTTTTTTGATTGCTTGAGGGAGTGGATAATCTCATGGGTGAGAATGATTCCATCTGTGATTTGACGCCCTTCCACATATCCCGACTGTTCTGGTGAGATGATGAAAGGAAGCACTGGCTTTAATCGTAACGCGACCACCTTCGAAACGATCTTGTAGATGATGTTGCATAGGGCTATTGGTCTGTATTTATCAGGCTTATTGGACTCCTCTGACTTCGGGATTAAAGCTATGAAAGTAGCATTCAGTCCTGGGTACATCCATCTCATAGTGTGGGATTCTTCTACCACTTGCCAGACTTCCCATTTGATAAGCTCCCAGAAATAATGAAAGAAATTGGACGTAAATCCATCTGGGCCAGGAGCTTTACCTGCTTTGAGGGAATTGGCAGCTGTTTCCACTTCCTGCATACTAACCGGCTTGATGAGTAAAGAGTTTTGCTCTTCTGTTATGAGACGCGGGATGTGCCTCGTGATGCCTTCTATGGCTTCAGTTCTATTTGCATTGGGCTCCCGGCTCATCCCCTTGAAGTATTGGAGGAATTCTTGTTCAATCTCTTCCTGGGTTTCCACTTTTTCTCCTTGAGTATTGATGATTTGTGATATGTGATTTCTCATTCTCCTTTGGACTGTCGATTTGTGGAAGAACTTGGTGTTTTTCTCTCCTTCCTTGAGCCATCTGATTCTGGATTTTTGTCGCCATAATATCTCCTCCTGTTTCTCCCTTTCTATAAGTTTGCTTTCCATCTCTTGTTCTTTGTGAGCTAATTCTTCTGAGCGTCCCTCTGAAATGATTTGTTGTTGCATCTTTTTTATTCCTTGTATGATACACTCTTTCTCTTTTAGAATGTGTCCAAAGGTGTTTGTGTTCCATATTTTGATTTCAGTTTTGAGCATCTTCAGCTTTTGTTGGAATCTTGCCATTTTGGTAGGCGCAGTTGGGTTGCTATTTTGCCAAGCATTCTGAATGAACTCCTTAAATTCTGGGTGAGTGAGCCAGAAAGCTTCAAATCTAAATGGTCTTTTTATGCTATTTCCCGGACGATTCCAATGAAGTTCTATTGTCCAATGGTCAGATCCAGAGAAAGGTATTATATGCGTTGTAAACTCTCCACCAAGATGTACAGCATTGTCAGATACTAGGAATCTGTCTAGACGGGACGCAATTTGTAGAGGAGCCACCCTCTTGTTTGTCCAGGTAAATAGTCCATTTGCAGTTGGAATGTCGATCAACCAGTTATGATGGATGAAATCTTTAAGTAAGGTGCCGTCTCTATTGATCCTGCATCTGCCTCCTTTTTTTTCCTCTGTTGTGGCTATCATATTGAAGTCGCCGCCCAAAATCCAGAGCGGATACTGCCTATTGGCATTGAGCAGGGATATATTGTCTAGGATAGCTACTTTCTGAGGGCTTTCTTGGGGGAAGTAAACATTAGTTAAATGACCATGTATATTTGTGCCCCTTATATGGAAATCGGCTTGAATAAGATTTTTGTTTGCATGAGTATTATTTAGTTGTATTTTCCCTGCATCCCAGAGAATTTCCAAACCTCCTGAGGCGCCTTGAGCATCTACCGTCGTGACTTGTCCGCCTGGCCAAGCTGTAGCTGCTATCCTTTCCAGGGTTATTGAGTTACATTTTGTTTCCTGTAGAAACAGGATGGTTGGTTTGTCTTCCATGATCAAGTTTTTGAGTAGTTTTCCTTTCCTGGGGCTATTTAGCCCTCTGATGTTCCAGGAGATTAGCTTCATTGAGAAACTTTGGGGTTGGTATTGAAATATTTGGTGAGTTTGGCATATCTGCCTGAATCCACCAAAACTTCTCCAATCTTGATTGTTCTTTCTAGAACAGTCTTTCTGCCTCTTTTTTTGCTGTCTTTATATATGAATTTGCCATCCCATTGGCTGCCTGTCTGGATTCCAAGTGAGTATTTCTTTTGGGCCTTTTTCAAAATTTCTACTAGATTATCAACTTGTGTTTCAGGGATTTTATCGAAATTACCTGATTTGCAAGCTTGCTCTAGTCCAAGGAGGTCAAGTTCTCCCACATCAATTGATTCGCTGTCATCATCCATGAGCTGTACCTCCTGCGTGTGACTTTCTGCTTCTTTTCCTTTGTTCTTTATGTGGAATGGGTTATCAATCTCCATATCCGGATTAGTCCAAGTCTCTGTATCTACCTGTTCCTTCCCATCTTCTTGGTTCTTCAATAGCGTTTCTGGTTGGTTTGATTTGGCTTTACCACTTTCTTGGTTCTTCATTAATGCTTCTGGCTTGTTAGTGTTGGTGGTTTTTGAGTTAGATCCAGGAATATCCGGTTGGTCTTCTTGCGCTAACGTTTCAAAGCTATTGCTTGTTGACGGCTGAGATTTCTTAGCCGTCTCTGTTTTCCCTTTTTGAGCAGTTGGAGTCTTTTTATGTCCCCTTCTTCTATTTGTGACTTTGGTGAACCCATCCTGGGTTTGAGAATCTGGTTTGCTTGGCGCCTCCGTCGTGATATTCAGGGGACAGTCTCGGAAGAGATGTCCCAGAGTATGGCACCGCCTGCAGCGAAACGGGACGTGCTCGTAGTCTATGACTTGGATCCAATCACGATCTTCATGAAATAAGTGTATTGTGTCTGGAAGAGGCTGTTTCAGGTCCATATAGACACATATTCTGGCATAGGAGGCATAGGTTGTGTATCTCTTAGATTTAGTTTCTTCGGCTACCTTGACGAAGTCACCCAACGCGGATCCAAGAGCTTTTAACGAATCCTCTCCCCAGTACTCCCAAGGTAGTGAGTAAAATTGGATCCAGACTGGGGCATAACTTAGATCTTCCGTATCTGGGTTGAATCTGGCTTTCCATTCTCTGAGGAAAAGCCCTGCCGAGTTGAAAAAGTAAGGTCCGCCCTCAAATACCCTGTTTCTGTCTTCAAGGCAGTTGAAGATGGCTGTAAAGAAGCCTTTTGGTCCTATTAAGAGGGTTATTTCACCTTTGGGTTGCCATGTTCTATTTATCCAGAGTCTTAGAGCCCTTTATGTGGGCCAAAGTCCCATAAATTTACCAATGAGGGCTCGATCTTGCATAAACTGAATACGGGCATTTATACGATGGGCGGGTAATTCTACTTCAGGTCTGCAGGCTGCTACAGGTTTACAGGTAGAAGATTTTACCTTATTGGCTGCGTTGCTGTTGTTGTTACTCAAGGTTTCCTCAGCTGTCATATTGTGGGTTGAGTTATCATCATTGGTATTCACCGGTCCTTGCAGGTTGCTGCCGTCCTGCATTTCTTTGTCGCTTGCCCCCAGTGGGGGGTCCATTGTTGAGTTGCTCCCAGACACCGTCCAGGCAGAAAGCTGCCACGGTTAGGCCGGTCCGACACCGATCAGAACCACCTGCCGCCGCAGGTCACAGGTCCGTGAAAACCCTAGCTGCGTTTCGGTTCCATGGACGCCTTGCTCCGGAGCTCAGTCTGGTTCTTGTCATCTACTATAACCTTTTTTATATGGGGCTTTAGAAGTTGAAAATTTTATCATGTGGAGCCAAAATCTTGGTGCACTTTGTATAAATATTCAATGCTTGGTTCGCTATATTTTCAGAGATATGATTTGAGGAAGTTAGGGTTTTTGATGGCTCCATAATTCTGTCTCAAGAAGGTGACCTAGGGAAAATCGTCATAAATTTTTTTTCGGGCATCACATTTGAATTCTCTAAAAAGTGGCTGAAAGTGCATTGATTGTAGTTTTTCATGTACCAATTTCAAGGCCAAAGGTTAAAACAATGAAACGTGGCACTTCGTACAAGTTATCTCTACTAAACTAGGCTATAATCAAGTCATTGTGGGAGATCGGGCATAACTCTTTCTTGAAAAATCCAATATTGGTATGACTTGTGGGGTTGAAAAGAAGACTCAAAGGGCTACCATAAGACTAAATTTCAGAGCTTGGAAATTCGAAATTACAGAGATAAAATAGATTCAATATTGAGCTCCTACAAAACAAGAAAAAGGTGTGTATTTTGTAAAAATTTTCATAAATTTTGTTTGAAAAATTAGTTTGAAGTGATTCAAAGGGAATTTTGAAGCATAAATATCATTAATTTTATGCCCCAAAGAAGGAAAATGGAAACACCTAATAAGAAACTTGAAATCTCTACTATGACGCATGAAGAAGAGGAAGAAATGCAACATGATATATCAAAATTACAAGACCAAGTGCAACAAATTTTTCTCTCGCAAAGAGTAACCAAAAATGAAATGGAAGCTAAGATGGATGGTTTGAAGAATGGCTTAAAATTAGACATGGAAGATTTGGAAGCTAATATGGATGGTATAGAAGAAAAAATGAAAGGAAACATGGAAGATTTGAAGAATGGTTTAAAAGCGAACATGGAGGGTTCAAGGAAGGTTTGACAAAGTTGCTACAAGAAATGCTTCCTAATGGAGAAAATGTATTAGATAAAACTCATGATGAGAAAAAAAAATGTTAATCATGATTTCATAGCCTCTAATGTTAGATTGAAGACCCACCATATTCCAAACATCGATATGAGGAATTTTGATGGCAAGGATCCAGTAACATGGATTCCACAAATGGAGCAATATTTTGATCTCTATAATGTGCAAAACACACAAACGTTACGCATTGAAACTTTATATTTAAAACCTAAATAGTTTGTGTGGTATCGATGACTTTGTTATCATAAACAAATTGTTAGTTGGTCAACTTTTACGAAGGAAATGATAGCATATTATGAGGATACAAAGAGAAACACCTTCTTTAGCCAATTAATAAATCTCAAACGAAAGGGTTCAATAGTGGAGCACATTAAGGACTTCCAAAAATTGAATATAAGGGTAAATTATATTCCAGAGTAGCATAGGATTGATGTCTTCGTAGGACTTTAAAGGATAACATCCAACATGAGGTTCACCTTTGGGAACTTGATTCTTTGGAGAAGGAATTCAGGTTGGCAAGAAAAGTTGAAAGAAAAATTATGGCAACAAGGAAGCCTACCATTCACAACTATAAATATGGAAGTGTTGTTGCTCCTAGACTTCCACAACCTACAAGGTTGACACCACAAAAATTGGAAGAAAAAAGAGAAAAAGGGCTTCGTTACAGTTGTGATAGAAAATACACTAAAGGTCATAAGTGTGCCGATAAGAAATTATTTTACATAGATTGTGAAGAGGAGGAAGAAAAGGAACAAGAAACTTCAAAAGAAGAGGATATACACCAGGAACCAACAATAAAGAAAGATGAAATGAATTCCACAATATCTTGTAATGCATTGGCAGGAATTGCGACTCCTCAAACTCTCAAGATAGAAGGACATATCAATAATATATGTCCTTCTATAATAATATATCTTGTAATAGTGATGATGATTCGACTAGTACCCATAATTTTATTTATTGTAAGATAGCTAAGGAATTAAATTGCTTCCTATATCCAATGCCAGAGTGCCAAGTGATCATTGCTATTGGAGGAGCTATAATTTTCTTCGGAAAGTGCCATAATATCAAGCTAACCATGGGGGAATATGTATTGAATAGTCCAATTCTTTCCATTCCAATGGGTGGTACTGATGTTGTACTAAGAGTCCAATGTTTACAATCTTTAGGTATGATAGCATTTAATTTTCAAGAACTTTTCTTGAAATCTTTTTGGGAAGGAAAGGAAGTGGAATTAAGGGGTATCATAGGGAAATTGGGAAAGATAATCAAATCTAATGGCATTGCAAAGCTTCTAAAGAAATAACAATTAGGCATAATTGCACGATTATGCTCAGTAGTGGCTCAAACATCGAAATCATCGATTTCTCCAGATCTCCAAAAAGCCTTGGACAATCATTCCATGGTATTTGAGACACCCAAAGGCTTCCCACCTATTCGTGATCATGATCATGCTATTCATTTGATTCCAAAAAGTGTTTCTACAAACATCAGGCCTTACAGATGTCCCTATGCCCAAAAGAGTGAAATTGAACATATGGTTGCAGAAATGATAGAGGCAGGTATAATTCAACCTAATTAAAGTTCAATATATGCTCCAGTGTTATTGGTGCACAAGAAGGATGGATCATGGTGCATGTATCTAGATTATAGGGAGCTCAACAAGCTCACTATTAAAGATAAATTTCCCATTCCGGTCAATGATGAATTATTGGATGAATTACATGGAGCACTTTACTTCACTAAGTTGGATCTTCATTCTGAATATCATCAAATTATAATGAAGATGAAAGACATTCCGAAAACAACATTTATAACTCATGAGAGTCATTATGAAATTTTGGTCATGCCTTTTGGCCTTACTAATGCACCTTCTACATTTCAAGGTTTGATGAATCCCATTTTCAAATCTTCCTTATAAATTTGTGTTAGTATTTTTTGATGATATACTAATCTACAGCAAGTCTCGGAAGGATCATGATCAACATGTGGACAAGGTGCTCAAACTATTGGAGGAGAAATAATTATATGCAAAAACCTCCAAATTTTTCTTTCAAGTACAGGAGGTGGAGTATATGGTTCGTATTGTATCTCTTGAAGGTGTTAAGGTATACCCTAACAAAATTAAAGCCATTAAGGAATGGAAAATCCCCACATCCATAAAGCATCTGCAACAATTTCTCGGGTTGACAAGGTAATATTGCAAGTTTGTTAATAATTATGGGAGAATAGCAACACCTCTAACAACATTACTGAAGAAATATGCATTTTCTTGTAGTCCAGAAGCAACTAAGGCCTTTGAACATCTTAAAGAGGAAATGTGCCAAGCGTGGGTCTTAGCTATGCCAAACTTCATAAAAACCTTTATTGTGGAATGTGATGCCTCAGGAAATGGAATTGGTGATTTTTTAATGTAAGAGGGAATACCCGTTGCTTTTGAAAGTCATCCAATCAAAGGAAAGTATTTACACAAAGCTATTTATGAAAAGGAAATGTTTTCAATACTATATGCACTTAAGAAATGGCGACCTTACCTAATGGGAATACACTTCAAGGTAAAAACGGATCATGATAGTCTTAAATATTCTTTAGAACAAAGATTATCTTCAAAAGAGAGAAAAAAATCAGTCCCAAAGATGTTCGGTTATGACTTTGAAATCATCTACAAAAAGGGGAAGCAAAATGTTGTTGCAGATGCACTCTAAAGAAAGGATGAGGATGTGGAAGTATTTCTTTGTGCCATTTCTATTATCCAACCAAATTGGATAACCGAAGTAAGGGATGAATGGAAGAATGACGAAGAAGTGTGGGCATTCATTCAAACATTAAAACAAGATCCCAATACATTGGATACATTTAGCTATAAAAATGATTCTTTATGGTACAAGGATCGCTTATAGCTTTGTAAGAATTCCCAACTCAAAAAAAAATATTCTTCTGGAATTGAACACCTCTCCCTTAGGAGGGCACTAAGAATTTTTAAAAAGTTACCACAGGGTTAAGAAGGAATTTTTTTGGGATGACCTTAAATATGATATTCAAAATTTTTTGGTGGAATGTTTAACTTTCCAACAAAATAAAGTTGAGGCAATTAAGATCTTGGTTCTGTTACAACCTTTATCCATTCCAAGTCAACATTGGGAGAAGCTTTCAATGAATTTTATCCCAAGTTTACCCAAGTTCGAAGGAAAGAGTGTCATCATGGTGGTAGTTGATAGACTTACCAAGTATACACACTTTTGTGCATTATCTCATCCATTTAAAGCGAGTATAGTTGCTATTGCATTTATGGAAACAATTTATAAGCTACATGGAAACCCAAACATTATTGTAAGTGACAGATATCCCATTTTCACTGGATATTTTTTGATGAAATTATTTTCTTGTCTTGGTACTTAATTAGCTCATAGCTCATCTTATCATCCTCAATCTGATGGGAACACTAAGATAGCGAACAAATGTTTGGAAGGATACCTTCGTTTCTTTGTATATGATAAATAGACATAATGGGTCAAGTGGTTACCTCTGGCTGAATGGTAGTATAATACTTCCTTCCATACTACAACAAAAATGACCCCATTTATGGCACTTTATGAGTAACATCCACAGTCCATCACATCATATTTAAGAGAAAACTCCAAGGTTCAAGTAGTGGAAGATCACATCGAGAATTAACAACAAATTATCTAACTCTTAAAGGATAACCTCACTTTGGCGCAAAATAGAATGAAACAACAACAGATCAACATTGTAGCGAAAGAATTTTTTATGTATGCCACTGGGTATTCTTATGGCTACATCCATAAAAACAAATTTCGCTCAAGCAAGCTAAGAAGGATAATAAATTATCACCAAATTATTATGGTCCTTACAAAGTGTTGCAAAAGATTGTTACTATGGCATACAAATTGGAGCTTCCTGCATCTTCTCGAGTGCACCCTGTTTTCCATGTTTCATGCTTAAAGAAGGTTATAGGTGACAAGCTCCCAGTTCAACAATATTGCCAGAACTTGATGAGGAAGGAAAAATCATATCGGAACCTGAAGTATTCACGAAAACAAGAACTCGACAGCTATGAAATCGATCAACTTCAGAGTATCTCATCAAGTGGAAGAACTTACCCACTGAAGATTCCAGATGGGAGGATGAGAATTTCATACAGAAGCGTCCAGAACTATTCAAGCGTTGCGGAAAACACCTTTTTGAAGGAGAGGGGAATGTTAGGTACCTATAATACTAGTGTATTCCCACATTGTTATTGTTAGTGTAACCCCCTTATTGTTATTTTTGTGCCCATGTAGTCCCCATACTATTATTATTGTGCCCCACAGAAGCCCACTATTATTATTGTTGTGCCCTTACATTATTATTGTTATGTTGGCTCTCCTTATATTGTGACTCCTTAGACTCCTATATATAGAAAGGAGGTATTTTCATTTGAATCATCGCATAATTGGCCGTTTATGTAATGTAAAGGAGGTTTCTCCCTCGAAGAGAATAATTTTTAATTTGTTTATCTATCTATTTGTGATTTGGTTGCATAACATTTAATGAAAAAGGTCATAATATTTTGGATTTTGATAACCATGATATTAGAATTTACTGACAATAGTGGTTGTAGGAAAGAATGGCATGAATTTCGCAAAGAAATGGAGTGACAATTTATAAACTTGTATATTTTATGGATTATAACTAACACTATTGCAAGAGCTGAGTTCATTATGTATAATTATTGTTACATGTAGAGTGAAATATCATCTAACATAGTTTACAACCAATAACTTATTGTGGGAAATAGCCATGCCATGAAGACATTGGGCTCAAAAAATTGTTGGGTAATTTGTTTGAGAAACATGACAACATGTTTAATGTAATGACCTCTAGTTAGCTATGTTTCAATTAAAGATTATGTTTCTTTTGTAAAATTTATACAATGGAAAAAGGATAGATCACTTTGTTTCCATTGAGTGAGGGGTGAACTCGCTCACAAAACATTTAATAAAATTAACGTTTATTGGTTTTACCTTCAGGGTTTCCAGGGTATATCAATGACCATTTATGTGTTTTCTAATTATGTTATCTTAATAATATTGTTGATGGCCATGAAGTTAAAGCTTACATCATTCAATGTGTTATTAATAAGCCTGATTAAATGAACAATGTTAATTATGCAAAGTTGCAGCAGAAAGCATTATGTTAACAATTTGCATTAATGGTTATTAATTTATGAGAATTGTTATTCCTTTTATAAGGTTACTTCACTTAATGATCATGATTATATTATTTTATTATCAACTAAGGAGTATGGGATAAGTCATTTGGGAATATTACATGCCGGTAAAATTGGTAAAAATTCTAATCCTGTGTTTTTTATATGAGGTGTACTAAGGGATATTACATTATCACAAATATACTATGTTATAATCAAAATTAATGATATATTATGTCAGAAAAAGAAGTAGAATTACATCCTTAAAATTGAGCACAATACTAGACACACATCATACATAGATATTGTATGAGCAATTTTTGAAAAATGCACTACTGTATTACTTTCTCAAAATACACAAACTGATCAATTGAATGAGCTTTCAAGCTTTCTATTGTGGGTGCGGCAGAGTTTGTCCTTGTCGAATTCTTTGTAACTTGTAATATCTACGGGCATGTAAGCCACAAACCAGAACGTCTTAGTTCCCTCATTTTAATGTAATTATTTCTTTATACCATCTATTTCATAATAGGAATTTCATGAAATAGATAATCTCTATGTATACTAACATACAATTGTACAGTGAAAAACCCTATTCAAAAGGCCCCTACATAACTAGATTAAGTGTTTAGAAAGATTTTTTCCTGACCAAGTATTGTGGCTCGAGGTGTGAAAGTACTCATTGATTCACTGCATTGAGTTGAGGATGATGTAAAAGTTATGTGCATATGTGATGAATCTATCACATTGTAACACAAGAGAGATTTTTGTGGAGTTTCGATGATTTGACATTTTGATGGTTGACTTAGAACTAAAAGTTTGAAGTATAAATTTGGATTTATATTTGTACCAAATTTTCCATCGGCATTTATGTTTAGGGCAGGAAAAATATTTGACAATTAATAGGCATCTTCGTTAGTCCTAACTTTGTTTTCAAAGTTTTTACCACAACTGCACCTATAATTTCCTCCGCCTCTAGGCACCTGTGATGATGTTAACCCACCTCTAACCCATTCTTATTTATTGCTATTGTAGGAGGAGATAAAAGTACTACTATAAACACTACAACATTTACTAGATTAAGTAAAGAGTGATAGATCAATTGATCATAGATCCTTTTTGGATTGATGGATTAACTTAGGTGCAAAGATGGTGCGTTGGTTGAATGAATTACAAATTAAATAGGAATATGAATGCAAAAAATTGAATCAATGAACTGCCACTTCCACTTATGGTAGCGAATATCCAAACAAGCAAACTATTGCTTACTCATACTAAGCTCAAACTTATGCGCTTGATTTGATCATGCTTGGATAGATCAGTGAATATATATAAACAAAAAACTATTCATTTGCAAATAAACACAAATTACAAGCTCTGAAAATTTATTACCATGAATGACATAAAATAAGCTAACAGAAAAATATCAACCATCGAGCATTTTCATTTCATACCCCCATGAATTGCAATGTTTGCAAATTCTGCCAAGCGTAGAATACATCTGATTCCCATTTCTCAGTTAATGGACATAGAGTATTAAGGAATTCTTTGGAGGTGGGCATGGTGGTCCCTACACCATTTTATTTTCTTCTCACTTTCAAATTGATTCTAATTAAAATTAAACTAGATTAAATATAAATTAAATTTATAAACTAAATTTAACTTTGTTGGGCAGCGAATCCCCCCATAGCGGATTTTTGGGCTTGTAGCTCAAGTTTTAGGTCAATTTAATGTAAAGACCCCGCAAAATGAGGGTGCTGAGTGCAAGAGTCTACAGTAGTCCGCCCTAAAATACTGTAATTTAATATAGAATGTGTCAGCCTACCCATGGTTGACTGACGTATAAATAGAGCAAGGCTCTAAGGGTAGAAAGCAATTTTTAGTCTTGATCTCAAGTGTTATGGGTTATTGAATAAGGAATTCGCTCTAAGTCTGTAAGTCTGAGTCTTGGGTTATAGGAATAGGAAGAGGCTCTGCAGCTGTGAGCACATAGGCCTAGTAGAGTCTGTAGCTGTGTGTGTGGACCCCTGTAGCTGAGTGCACAGGGCAGAGTTGGGATTGTACTGGAACAAAAGATTAATAAAAGATAAGTTGATTCTGGAATACTATGCATTTGATCGTAGATATGTATGTTTATGCTTCTGTTATATCTATGCATCTTTTTACTGTTTATGATTACATGCATGTCTGTTTATGTTGAATGGTAAATGAAAGTATTTGGTCCACTTAATTTAATTCAGGATCTATAATAATAATAAGCATAGTAAAGGGTAAAGAACATTTGTGCTCTTCATTTAAGCCGCAAGAAGGTAATTGCACTAGACAAACAGCTTCATGGAAGTAGTGCAGCGCGTAGAGTGGGATCGTGAAACTTCCAAGACCCATCAAGACATCCCAAGGGTACAGAAACCTGGTTCCAGCACCCTCCCATACTACCTCGAGTGAGACCTCAGTCCATGCTCCGCGGACTATTGCCGAAAGGGCCAGTATTTTAGGGATTTGTTTGGGTAACTCATGAATAAACCTGGGTTAGGCTCCATCAAGCCAACAAATGGTTCCATTGCTGAGACCAGGATCTGCCTAAGGGAAGTCTAATGTCGAAACATTGGAACCCTACAAAGAAGGAAATTGAAGATTGGTTGGATCAGAAGCTTCATGAGTTCATAACATAGGAAAACAGGACTCCACAGATATCCGAGAAGAGGTGGCTAGATCACTATGTATATGCAAAAATCCATGAGATCTTCTTTGCAACCTTCTCTTCAAAGCAGTATGATTGGATCACGAGGTTAGCCGACAGCCAGGGAAGGTACAAGCTCGATCAACCGATAGTGTGGACTCCTGAGTTAGTACGTAGACTAAAGGCATCAGAAGATAATATCGCGCGGGCCATGGACCATTAGCTCGACCAGATAATAAGGGGGTTTATCACTGAGTCCGCGATAGACACAACCGTGAGCTATAGTGAAGCAGAACAACATTTTCTCAAGGGACCATGAGGTAGGTACATCAAATCCTTGAATACTTGGATTAAGATGTTGTTATGTGAGAAGTGGGTTATGCGAAAACATTAATAATTGGAATGACGCGAAGTGGAAAGATCTACAAAGGGATCGAAGGGTTAGGAAATAGTCCTTTAATTTCACCCCCGTGAGTGAGTGAGGAAGAGTGCACTCGAGTTTCCCCGAGAAGTGCGGTCAAGCTAATAAGGCAGTGCATTCCACAGTTATCACCTCCACTTATGGCATCACCCACTTCACCTAATTCACCTCCATCTTCAACCACCCTGCCTCCACCAAACTTGTAGTTCAGCATGGTGAGTGCGGTCAAGCTACCCATATTCAAAGGAATAGGGAATGAGGATCTGGACTAGTTCTGGTTCGTGGTAAGAGCAATGTGGGAAGCCCAAGGAGTCACAGATGACAACATTAAGAAGGCCATGTTGGTGAGCGCGTTGCAAGATCACACGCTGACATGGTATATCAAGCACTCGAATGATCACCGAAATGCAGGAATAGTGGAGATCCAGAATGCACTGAACAGAGAATTTAGCCGGTCATCAAAGACATAGTCAATCATCGAATTTAAGGAGATCGCGATGCTTCCAGGTGAGACCCCCTAGGATCTAGATCAGAGATTGAAGAGTATGATTTGCGAGGCTAATATGACGCTAACAGATGC
This sequence comes from Pinus taeda, assembly GCA_000404065.3. Taxonomy (NCBI): domain Eukaryota; kingdom Viridiplantae; phylum Streptophyta; class Pinopsida; order Pinales; family Pinaceae; genus Pinus; species Pinus taeda. The sequence goes on along the minus strand of APFE030567654.1, from coordinate 29,937 downwards.
ATAGCACCGCATGTGGTTTGTGGCATCTTTGACACCACACCTGAGGACAATGCTGTCACAGCAAAAGCTTTTAACCTAGGCAGAAGCACTAGAGATGGCAATAAGGTTGCATGAAACATCGATACAAGATCTGGGATTGGGAGTCCAGCAGATCCACACACAACCGCAGAACTTATGCTTGGAAATGCAGAGTTTGAAGCAGGATAGGGCGCCACGACCAAAGGTGCACGAAGAAGTGTGGTGCATAAAATGTAAAGGCTAGGGCCATGACAAGGATCGTTGTTTGGTATTTGCAAACTACTTGGCAGGAGGGGGACCAATGCCCTTGAGACCAGAGGCACAGGTAGGGCCAAGTGTGGAACCCGCGCTCTGGTGTGTGATCTATCAAATGGGAGGAAAGCACACGATGGACAAATGTCATTTGTTACAGAAGTACACATAGACTCCCTACCAGCTATTTTGCAAATTTTGTAGATCAGTGGGCCACGACGAGCGTACTTGTCACAGCTACGAGTTAATGATGGAACAAACTCTAGCATATAGAATGTAGACAGAAACGCGAGGCCTTGACCCAACTGTGGGGATGGTGTGCATTGGATTCCAAGGGTGAGGTCAAGGACGAGGATGAATGGGGCCAGGAAGGGGCCATAAACAACTAATCTGTTACAATTACGAAGGACCAGGGCACTACGCTCACAATTGTACCAATCTGATGAGACTGTCTTTCTCGTACTGTGAGTAGTATGGTCATGAAATGGTAGATTGTCCTACGCTGATCGCACAGATACGCAAGAAAGGCGTACTATAGCCTACTCCGACCTAGAATATCCAAATGAGGAGGTCTGAACCACGTGAAGAAGACCCAAATGTGAATATGGTGCTTCGAAGTGGCATGACTATAGGGGAAGACAAGTGGAAGCAACCTGAAGAAGGTATATGGGTTCGCAAGGCTCCTACAAAGGAACCTAAGTTTGACTTGGGACGCGCTAAGGAGACATTTATGGAAGCTAAGAAGAGCTTCACGGAGGCCTCTACTTCAAGTAGTAAGGATCAACCAGAGTTGGGAATGGATCCTTCTATGCTTACTACCTTTTTAGAGACATGCATGAAGCTATTGCACGACAATAAGGTAGCTAAAGGACTACAAGAGCCAATCACTAGGTGCGCAGGGTCAGGTGAACTGCGCGTAGTCTAGAAACTGGCAAGGCATGCATTGTGCACCGGGAAGGAAATGAGATTGACAGTGTAGATTGGCGAGTATGAAATGGATCAGGTAATCCTAGACTTGGGTTCAGACGTGAATGTGTTACCAAAGCAGACATGGGAACGCATGGGCAGGTCAGCGTTGCAGTGGTCCTTGATTCAATTATGGATGGCAAACCAACAAAAGATCTTGCCCATGGGAAGGTTGCAAGGGGTAACACTGGACATCGAAGGCGCAAGCATGCAGACGGACTTTGAAGTGATAGAGATTATTGATGACAACAATCTGTATCCCGCGTTGCTAGGAATAGACTAGGCCACTGATATGAATGGAGTCATCAACCTGAAGAAGCGGAAGATGATATTCAAGAAAAAGTCTCTATGCATAATAATTCCGCTTGACCCAACCGAAGGAGAGTGCTACACTGAACACATGCACGATGATGACAGTGACGATGGGCTGGATTGCATTTACCAGATAACGGCGCAAGACCAGGATCAGGTAAACCCAACAATAGATGGAAGAATCTCATGGGAGTGCGACAGTTCATGTACTTCGGATTTAGATGAAGAAATAGAATGCTGGCAGAACTGGTTGCATGAAGTAAAAATGCTGAATTGCAACATGATAATTAGATCACTGCGACGCGTGACGACCGAAGCAAGAGATTTGCCAACAGATGATGGGGTAACAGGAGTGGATGAATCCTTAGACAAATTTGAAAGTGTAGTACCAGAATGGTAGCAGTACAGTGCGCTAGAATGGGCATTTCACGCAACGGCCACTTGATGGGGGCATACACCTCAGAGAACTATGGGGAATTGCCGTGAAGGCAGAAGTTGGATGCGCTTACGGTGTGGAAATCCCCAGCGTGATACGCGAGATGGGTAGCTAGGACGAAGCAGTTTGCACGCCTGCCTATGTCGACGAAGTCATTTGCAAGCATACCCCAGGCTAAGGATCGAAAATCAGAACCCGACACAAGGAACACGATGCATGCTACAAAAATTCTATGTCAAAGCCTTCACAAAGCTATGTGGAATCATGAGTGGAGTTTATCTGACGGAAAAATCTGATTGGGACCTGTGCATGCCAGCGGTCCGATGGGCCTATGGGGCCATGTGCAGGAACCTGCGTGTGGAAATGGTTCTAAAGACGACGAGTAGAATCCAGGCCAGGGTTGTAGGAAAGAGTCCTCCCGCAATCACCCCCATAATTGCGACAATAGGCGAGGATCAGAGTGAAGAAATTATGCAGCTGTTGGAAGACAAACATATGCAGATTCAAGAGGCCATTCAACGAAGGAATATTGAGCTTCACAAGCTCAAAGAAGATCGAGTGCGACTGAAGCAGAAAAGCATATTAATGGACGAAGAGATCAGAGAACTGGAAACTAAAATATCGCAAGCATTATGCGACGACCGAAGGACCAGGCCAAGTATGGGCAACCCTACCCCTGCAATAGAAGATTGTTGCCGAGATTTTTTGGCTATACTACCATGGCTACGACCGCACCTTATCAGATAGAGTCCCCAAGGAAGCACACTGCATAAGGAAGAATGCGAGGTGTTAATGGGCGTGAGGGTAACTAAGGGAGGCATGCAGACCGGATTGAGAGGTGACTTGAAGCCTCGCACCAATAATGAGACCACCTGATTATCCGTAGGAAGCACAGTCTCAGCACTCCAAGCAGTTGAAAGAGAACATGGGACTATAAAAGAGTCTGTAGGGGGTTGCGTGACACGAAAGTTGCACGTAGAACCAGTATCATGCACAGGTCGCGTTCGTGCATAAGGGACTACGCTACCATGTGGACAGGCTGGAAAGTGACCATTGATGTCACTGTTCATGACAAGATGGTCAATATAAGACAATGAGGAGCGAACCATGGGCAATTAAGACACAGAGTCAGAACTATATTTGAAATGATTTGCTGCCAATATAGCATTAATGAACCAGAAAAGGGGGGAATAGTTGACTATGAATTCCACCATGCTTATAAATCCCTGATGATTGTCCACCAAAAAACTCATGGCATCTTGAGAATTTAGTTATTACACATGGACTTTACGGCTCTAGAGGCTTTGATAATGAGTTCAGTATTTGAAGCATTACCGAAAGAGATGTAGGACCTTCTCAGAAGAGCAATGTCGACTGCCAAGGAAGCCGCACAAAGCCCTATGTCACTGATGGGGGCTACATCGAAAATTCCAAAATTTCCCCAGACGCCGAAGGCCAAAGAGGATCCACAGGTAGCAGGAACAGTCCATATCTCTTAGCGAAATCTGTGGTTCGGCAAACTGTCAATGGAAGAGAAGGGCAAAGCAGTTAATATTGAGAGCGATGATGAGGAAGAGGATCCTCTGACATTTGTCGAAGAGATGGAACCAGAGGAAGAGATGGAAGAAGACGTGCAGTCAATATGCGCTACAGTAAAGCTGCCCAAGTATGTCCCTCCACAGAAAGGGAGGGTAAAGGTACCTAAATATTTGGATGTCGTTAAGAGCACACTCAATACCCTGTTCCTCCATGAGGGAGTTATGTTAGAAGGTTTAGTTGTGGGCCGCGTACCCAGTATGAAGTTTTAAGACTGGGACCTCGCAGATAGCGAGAAGTTTCCTCATTTGGAAACTAGCCAGCTGATGGAACAAAGCACGGAGGGGGTAGTTACAACGCTGCAGCCATGGAAATGGCTACGCGGGGTGGAGGAAGCCGGGCTACTCCACTTCCTATCGATTCCACACTTTCATCAAGCCCCAATCACGGTATTTGTCATCAAGTAACTGCTTTGCCTAGTGCACGATGGGTACTTGTGGCTGGAGGAGCCCATTCCCATCATAACGGAGCTCATTCATAGGATTTGTCGGCTTCCCTGTATAGGAAGGGACCCCGCATAAATAGCTGGCACAAGTGGAGACTTGGCGATTGTGGAGGCCATGAAAAAGAAATATAAGTTGGAGAAAAAGTAGAGGGGTTACGTTATTACTAGAATTCAGGAGAAAGGGGTCTACGTTTCTACCCATTTGTTGGTAGGAAAGGTGATGAGAAAATGTCGTGGTAATGAGGACCAGCAACGGTCATCGCGTTGGCCGAGAAATGCACAGAAGGGGTATGGTTCAACTGGTCGCATTTCCTCTACGAGGAGTTCTTGACAAACTGCAGGGAGGCCCAAGAGCAAGGTAAGACCTTCCATCATGCGTGGCTGCTCTCATCCATCCTGTTGGTTACAGTAGAATTGCCTGAGGATAGTCAGTTTCCTCCCCTTGATCAAGACTGGCCAGAAGCATCAAAATATGCATCACTATGGGAACGAAGGATGCCACGTGCATCCGAGAAACCAACATCTTCTAGGTACTGATGGAGGTGAGCGTAAGACTATGGATCAACAAACATTCTCGCCTATTCCCCTCAGTATACCACAGTCTAAAGAGCTTTGCAGAATTTAAAGAAAATATGCACAATGTGTATATTAGGGCGCAGAAGGATCTAGAGCAGAAGTGGACCATGCTCCCCTTCATCGCAATAGATGACACTATTTTCATGGTGCTCAACAGATGGCCACCGAAATGGCATGCACCGAATGTGGTAGTGTGCGACGAGACAGAGATTCAAAAACAAGAGGTTGCCGCCAAGTGGCTTGCACAACAGAAATGGAACAAACAACTAGATGCGGAAGTGTGGGCATCCTGGGAGGCAGCGAAGGCTGCAGGGGAAAAGGTAGTAGCAGCAGGGGCTACTACGATGCAAGAAGAAAGACACCTAGACATAACCACAAAACAGGGGATAGATGCGGTAATGGAAGGTGCAAACCCAAGCACCACCTCAACATAATTAAAATGACCACACGGGATAGAACGAACAGGGCCAAGGAAGAAGACCAAGGCTTCCAAGTTGGATGGGGAGCCTATTACACTAACCGAAGGTGACCTATATGATAGTGGTGACACAGTTCACACAATCACCAGGGAGGTGCTCCAGGAGGCAATGACAGAGCAGCAGAATGTGTTGGGGGAGCTCAGGGTGCAACTCCAGGAACTTCAAGTGTGAGCCCCACAGTAAGCAATGGTAGTCGGGGACACGAGTACATTAGCAACCGAGCAATTGCTATGGGCCAAAACGGAAAATACCATTGTGCTACCAGAAGGAGCACTAACAGCGGCCAATACGGAGGATAGAGCTACGGTAAGCCGACTCAAGGGACTTGGTTTAAAATTGGCGGCCCTACCACAAGAAATATTATACCAATTGCAGGATGGAGTGACGACAGGGCTCCGTGCTAGGGAAGGACGTGCAGTCAAGGTAATCAGTGAAAAATGAATCAACATCAAGCAACTGAGCCTCCAACGCGATGAAGTGGTAGCTCAAGATCAACAGTTGGAGCAAATCGTCGAGGAAGTATGTCGCCACATCCCTGAGCTAGAGATTGTAGTAGACTTACCAGTGGTTATCCAGATCCACAAATTGGCTAGTGGATTCCACTAGGCACAGGAGGAAGCAACAAAGATCCAGATGGACCTCAACCTGCAGATCATGGCGCTGAGGCTAAAAGCACAGCCCTCTACACCGCCGAAAGTCAGCGAGCAGTGGAACCATGACATTCAATTAGGCTTGGAAGCAATAGAGCGCACCATACAGGACTACACAGGCTTGTTAGATTAGTCACTCTTCACCCTCACTTCACTACAGGAAGACCCCATGCTACAACAGTTAGAGACAAAAGTGCGGGAATTGTAGTATGCATAAGACAATGTTTGGGGGACTGCGCAGATGGTCGCCCTTACATAGTGAATGACCAAGGTGAGGGAGGCTTAGGCTCTCAAGGCACAGGTGGACGCTGCACGTTAAAAAGAAGCATTGCTTAAAGAATGTATCCAACCTTGGCTCGAGGAAGCATTCATGGTCACAACCAAGTTCGAGGGAAAGCTAGCACATATACAGGGCATATACACACTCACGCAGGGAATTGCACCTAACAACGAAGCATCGGAGATACGCGCACAATGGGTATAGCGGACAACAGAAGAACGTGTTGTGGATGTAAGCGAAGTGCAGAGGTTGCTGGATGAACTTCACGCAAAGATCATCGCACCAGCCGAGTGACTCGAGATGAATGATGATGATTGTGTTGGGGGCCAGTTGGGTAGTGGATCCCCCCATAGAAATTTTTTGGGCTTGTAGCTTGTGTTTTGGGTCAATGTAATGTAAAGACCCTGCAAAATGTGGGCACGGACCGCGAGAGTCTAGGGTAGTCCACCCTAAAATATTGTAATCTAATATAGAATGTGTCGACCTACTCATGGTCCACAGACCATGGGAATGTATAAGTAGAGCGAGGCTCTAAGGGTAGAAAGTAGTTTTTAGTCTTAATCTCAAGTGTTATGGGTTGTTGAATAAGTAATTTGCTCTGAGTCTGTAAGTCCGAGTCTTGGGTTATAGGAATAGGAAGAGGCTCTGTAGTTGTGTGCGCAGAGGCTTGGTAGAGTCTCCAGCTATGTGCGTGGACCCCTACAGTTGAGTGTGCAGGGCGGAGTTGAGATTGTACTCGAACAGAAGATTAATAAAAGATAAGTTGATTCTGGAATATTGTGCATTTGCTCGTAGATTTGTATGTTTATGCTTCTATTATATATGTGCATCTCTTTTCAGTTTATGATTGTGCACATGTTTGTTTATGTTGAATGGTAAATGAAAGTATTGGGCCCACTTAATTTAATTCAAGATCCATAATAATAATAAGCACAGTAAAGGGTAAAGAACATTCGCGCTCTTCATTTAAGCCGTATGAAGGTAGTTGCATTGGACAGACAGCTACGCGGAACTAGCGCAGTGCATAGAGTGGGATCGCAAGCCTTCCAAGACCCATCAAGACATCCCAAGGGTGGGGAAACCTAGTTCCAACACCCTCCCATACTACCTTGGGTGAGAGCTCGGTCCGCGCTCCACGGACTGTTGCCGAAAGGGCTGGTAGTTTAGAGATTTGTTTGGCTAACTCACGACTAAACCTGGGTCAGGCCCCATCAAGCCAACAAACTTCAAAACATAAAACATTATAATCTCATTTATCATATTAAATAGTTTGAGAAAGAAGAATTCCATGCACCACATATCATTAAAAAGAGTTCATGCATATGTAGAAGAAGTTTTGTGTGGGACATGTAGAGCTGCGGAAGTGGGGATGTTTGCATAAGGAGGAACATTCTCAAATTCGCACCATTGTTCTGCACACCTTTAAAATTCAAATACATGTACCCAAATAGAAAGAGGCATCCATGTTTTGGATTGCTAACACCTTTAAATTCAAATCACATGTACCCATAAGAAATAACATCCCATGTCCTTGAATCCTAAGAATCATCAAAGGTATGGTGAAGTTTATTGTACCCTCCACCAATTATTTAGTTTAATGTTTTTGTCTCACTGCTATATAGATTGCAGGTTCCTATAAGAAATTAATTGAAGTTTATTTTTCAATAAAAAATTATTTAAACTCGTGTGCATGTTTGTTGTCTCCCTATTATACAGACAACAAGTTACTGTGAAAAGTCGCTTGAAGTTTATTTTCTAGTAGTTTGGTCTAGCTTGCCACAATTATTTGTTAGTAGTTTATTGCACCTTTGTGCAATTATTTAGACTAGCTTAGCAACATAATTCACCATTGATGAATTTCTATAGGTATTGGCAACAGAGCCAGTTTAAGATTTATTTAATTGATTTTTATAAGAATACATTGTGGTGCAATAATTTATTTACTGATTATGTTGTGCGAGACATGAAAGGTTCGTAAGCGTATATGTATTTTCTACATTCTTTCTCTCTTTGCACACATCCCCACTTATGCACCTCTGCCCAAATTCCCCACTCCACACCCTTCTTCTGCACACCTCCAGCTCACACAACACTTCTTCTACATGAAAATTTTGGTTTATGTGTACATTAAATGAGCTAGGTCATATGCTAATCATGGATTGACATGAACATTTGATCCGATAACTACCACAAAATCTTTTTAATAACAATAGGTGGCATAGAAATAATTGATATCATTGAGTAGGAAATCGTGCAAGAAAGAACAAATGCGGGGAAGAAATTGTGCAGAGTAGTTCCTATGCAGAAAAAGTCGTATGTAATGCAGAGATGTATGGAAGAAGTGTGTAGAAACAGGATTAACGTCATATTATGAAAATGTAGTATTCCCAAATAATGACAAAAACAAACATTGCACTGTCTTAATCACTCTAACATATTGATAACTAAAAAAAATAGGTAATATGTTGTTATGCATCTATTTCTCTTATTTAAATTTAAGTCTTCCCTGTGCATATTCCAATTCATAGAATTCAGATAGTTAAGAATTTGGCTAGTGTAGTACGAAAATAAAGCAACGCTACAAAACGTCAAAATATGTACAAGAATCATTATCCAATTTTTTATGCACTAAATTTTGATGTACTATCAGTAAATTATTTTAAATTACATATTTTTTAAATAATAATATCAAATCAACTTAAATTTATAAAAAAATATGTACTAAGAAATATTTTATAAGCTAATATGATAAACAAATTGTAATGTAACAAAAATATAGTAATACCACATATATAAAATATTTCAAGTATTAATAAGTTATTTCAAATGTTTAAAATCTAGCTATTCTAAAGCAACAAATGTTAGTACTGAATTGAGTCATAATGAATAGATTGGAGCATGAGAGGTCATTGCATCTAAAAATGATTAATAATTTATGATAATTGACCCTTTATGTTTGATTTCTTGATTTAATGCATTGGAATGTCATAGTTCTATTATAGATATAAAAAAGAGTGAGTATTTATTATATATTAGTTATATATTATATTATATATATATTTATATATATATATATATAACAGTATGGTGTCATTTAGACAAATGTTTTTTTGAAGAAAAAATTCGATTAATTTTACTAAATGTGGCAAGGTTTTTTAAACTCATGTTTAAGTTGTTTATCTATAGAATTCCAGTGCCCCCAAATGTTTCAGGGTGTTGAATTCATTTATGCATTCAAAAATGTATTTTAAACAACAAAAAATCACATTGTTGCTTAGAACTGTATTGCAAAATTATGGTAAAAATGGTATTTTTCATTCACAAGTTAGACCATGCACACACACAAAAACTAAATTAAATTAAAGTATATATAAATTATTTTATATATTTAATAATTTATTTCAAATATCTAATATCAAGTTATTGTAGAGCAATAAATGTGAATATTGAATTGAGTCATAATGAATAGATTGAAGCATGATAGGTGATTGGGTCTAAAAATCATCAATAATAATTTATGTTTGACTCTTTGATTTTAATGCATGGAGTTGTCATAATCCTATTAATCATACTAGTAATCACTTTAAATTTTATAATATGGATACATTTTATTATGCATCTAGATTTAGATTGAAAACAACATATATTAAAACACTTGATCGACCTTTTATGTATGGCTTATATATCTATTGAAATCATAGAATGACTTATGTCATACCAACTTGTACTAATAAAACTTACAAAATTGTCATCATTTGAAGTAAGAACATAGTTAAACTAAAAAAATATACTTACAATAGCTACATTATGCCATGGTAATAATTTGAAACTTTTTTCATTTAACAATGATTTTGCAACATCTATCAATGCAAGGTTACTTGGTATAGAAGCAATCGTTTGAAGAATCATAATCAGAGCATTCTTATGAAGGTAAAAAAGTTGAAAATTGTAATATTCTTAACCCAGAATATTCCTCAAACCCCAGCAAAAACTCCAACCAAATATGTGCAAATGATATAATAACCCAGAAGTGATAAAATAACAGTGGAATAGTATATAATAATGTAAACCGGAAATATAAGCAGATACACAAGAAATGCAACGAGAAATGCTAAGCCATTTTATTATACTGAGCAATAAATGAGTCCAAGAGGTGATTAGACAGATGGCACTTCGACTTGCACAAGGCAAGTGAAGAAATACTCTCAGAATGACAAGAATGGCCTCTCTGCGTGGATGCTGCTACTGTGCTTTTGTTGTTGCTAGAAAACAAATGATGATTTGGGGCTGCTCCCCTCCTCGGAAAAAGCTAAAACTTTGGATTCAGGCTCTACTCAAGAAACCCAAAAAACCCAGAAAGCTTTCTTGGAATGGCCTCACACTGATCTGCGTCCCAGCTGTTAGGAAACTGTCGTGCTACTACTACTACTGGAAATCGAATAAGGATTTGGGGCTACTACCCTCCTCAGAAAAGGCTGAAACTATGGAATCGGACTCTACTAAAAAAACCCAGAAAAACCCAGAAAGCTTTTTTAAATGGTTGACCCCCGAAAATCACCCCTTGGGGTCTTGCGTAGTTCGTCAAAGACGCTGATGAAACTGTTGCTGAAATGCTGATGAAACTACTACTGAAATGCTAATGAATCTACTGTTGGAATGCCAATGGAATTACCTTGCCTGAGCAGGCACTCGAAGTCCCCTGGGGCTAATGGTGAGATCTCCAAACGGAGACACTCAATGCACTAAACAGTGTTGCAGACTAGCTAAATAGCTAGCGTGCTCTAAGTCGAGATGACTATCAGAAATGCTCATAACCAGAATGATCCCAAATGAGGGGGTTCCTCTCTATTTTATAGCCTCTGTCTCTCACAATCCCTAGGCTCACTTTCTCCTGCGTGATCCCCTTCTTGCCATGTGTTCCTTCCCTCCTATGCAGTCCCTCCATCTGTTTGCGTGGGTCCCATTTCTGCGTCCCCCTTTGGCCCCCTTGGTTCCCTCTTAAGTCACAACGTTGTGCTACCTAGGAAGTGACCTTTTATTCTAAAGTGAGTTATGTTCCCCCTTCCTTGCTTTGTATTTACAAATAACTATAGAAGGAAAAAATCGAACAAAAACGAATATTCCAATTAGCCATAGCTAATTAGGAATATTACAATCTCCCCCAGCAAAATGTTGCTTGTCCTCAAGCAACTGAAGTGATGGATGTTGTCGATCTCCTCACTCTCCCAAGTGGCATCCTATCGGCATTCTTCCGCCTCACCAGAATTCTACCGGACCGTCTGCTCTGCAACCTCTCTCCCTAGAGTCATGATGCCTCTGGTTGCAATACCAAATGCCCTCCATATCCAATGGGTGGTTATGCTCATTCCGTCACGAATTCACTTGCTGCCCCCAATGCTTCTTTCAGGCTGATACATGAAGTGTTATATCTTGCTGGCCTATGGGGTAGCTCCAACTCATATCAACCCTTCAATGCTGTGTATCAGCCTATCATGGCCCCATAAAAGTGTGGTTGAGCTTCTCAGCCCCTTCTGCTTTAGCGAGACTATCGGTATGGCGTGTAATCATAGGTAGACCATGTCCCTACCTCGAAACTGCCTCTCTACCGACCCCTGTTGGCAGCAAATTCTGTTGGTTCTACGTTGTACAGTTTTCCTTGAGAATCGAAGAATCCTGCACTCTCTGGATCAAATTTGGCTCTAGGAGCCTTGCTATCACAACATCAAGTCGACAACAGATAAAGGCATGACACTCATATAGCCATAGAATGGTGACATACCAATGGACATGTGATGTGAAGTATTGTAGCAGTACTCCCCCAGATGCAGCCACTTCAACCATGCTCGCTACTGCCCACTGACATAGTTACGCAAGTAGCCCTCCAGCCACTTGTTAACTATCTCTGTCTGTTCGTTCGTCTATGGGTGATAGCTGGTATTCGGTGTGAACTCCGTCCCCACCAATCGGAAAAGCTCTTGCCAAAACCCGCCCATGAAACGGTTGTCCCTATCACTGATGATGATCTTAAGAAGACCATGTAGCCTGAAGATCTCCCTGAAAAACAGCTCGGCCACCTGTGCTGCTATATAGTGAGCGGATATGGCAAAGAAATGTGCTTACTTTGTCAGTCGATCAATGACAACAAAGATACAATCCTTGCCCTATACCATGGGCGACCTTGTGATGAAATCCATCGAAATACTCTCCCATTTCCCCTCCGGAATGGGAAGAGGCTGCAATAATCCTGCGCGATGGCTCATCTCTCCCTTGTTCCTCTGGCAAACATCACACTTCTAGATGTGTTGGAGAACGTCCTCCTTGAGGCCCTTCCATGAGAACCTCTCCCTAATGGCCCTGTAGGTTTTGGTAAAACCCGATGTCTTGCCAATGGGGAATCATGTGATGCCTGGAGTATCTTCTGCTTGAGTTGAGACCCCTCAATCAAAAAGATCTGGTCCTTGTAGTAGATGATCTCATCGACCACCCTGTACCTGTCATCTGGCACCTGCCCATCCAGAACCTCACATGCAAATCTTTCCTTGGAGTACTCTACTAAGAGTCGAGCCCTCCAATTTGTATCGAAGCTCATAAGAGACAATGTGGCTGGGGCGGTCTATGTGAAAGGGCATCTACTACCACGTTGTTCTTACCCTTGACATACTCAATGTCAAAGTCATATGCTTGGATTTTACTGATCCACTTCTGCTACCTCTCTTGTAGCTGCTTCTGCTCCAGAAAGAACTTGAGGCTGTTGTGATCAGTCCTCACCCTGAACCTGTTGCCTACCAAATACTACCTGTACTTAGCCATTGCATGCATGATGGCCAGCATCTCCTTGTTGTATATGGAATACAACCTCTCGTGCGGAAGGAGATTCCGGCTCTCAAATGCTATAGGGTGACCTCCCTGCATCAATACTGCGCCGATCCCCTCTCCCGACGCATCACACTCCAAGACAAATGGCTACCTAAAATCTGGCAATGCAAGCACTGGGTAGCTGCTCATAACCTCCTTGAGCCTGTTAAAGGCTCGCTGCGCTGTATCTGACCAACTGAATGCCCCCTTCTTCGTCAAATCTGTCAGGGGTGCAGCAAGCTGTGAGAAAACTTTGACGAACTTCCGGTAGTAAGTGCAAATGCCAATGAATCCTCGAAGTTCCGTCACGTTTCTCGGCTCCGGCCATTCCCTGATGGCCTTGATCTTCTCCTCGTGGACCCTCACTCTGTCCACCCCTATGATGTGTCCCAGATACAACATCTCTGTCAATCCAAACTCACACTTGGAGAGTTTGACATAGAACTGTTGCTCCTGTAAGATACGCAATATTGTCTCAATGTGCTGGAGATGCTCCTCCCAAGTCCTGCTGTAAATGAGAATATCATCGAAGAATACCAACACAAACTTCCTCAAATGACTACAGAAGATGTGATTCATGTAGGACTGAAATGTAGTTGGGGCATTGGTTAGCCAAAAAGGCATCACCAAGAACTTGAAGTGCCCATAGTGACACCTGAAGGCGGTCTTGGGAATATCCTGCTCCCTCATGCGAATCTGATGGTACCCAGATCTCAAATCAATTTTTGAGAAGAATTGTGCTCCCCTCAACTCGTCCATCAACTCATCAATCCTGGGTATGAGGTACTTGTTCTTTAGGGTCTTCTTGTTCAGGGCCCTGTAGTCAATGCACATCCTCAATGTACCATCCTTCTTCTTCACCAACACCACAGAAGAAGCAAAAGGACTCGTGCTCAGACGAATGTGCCCAAATGCCAGCAACTCCTGGATAGCCCACTCAATCTCGTCTCGATAGGCCTTGGGGTGCCTATAGGGGGTGGTGATCACTGCCTGGATGCCCTGCTCAAGCTCGATAGTGTGCTTAAACCCCCGATCCGGTGGCTGTCCTGGTGGAATCTCTCCAAACACTATGGCATACTGATCAAGGATGTACCGTCTGCCCTGTAGTCCCTGCCTCTGATGCACGTACCTCCACTGCCCACTCTATGTCTTCCTTCTGAAAGACTGCCTCCATCCGCTGAGACCACACAGTCTGAGGCGGATATGTGTGCTGCCCCCGTATCTTCTCATGCCTCCCGTTCTTCTCATCATCCCACTCCATCTCTAGGGTCTTCTAATCCGTCGTGACCTTCCCTAGAGTAATAAGCCACTAGACACCCAATATCATGTTGGTGTCCGAAATATCGACCATGAAGAAGTGGTCAGTCAATGTGTAGGTGCCCATCATCACCAAAAGCTCTGGAACATAATGAGCACACGTCATGGTCTGATCTCCTGGGACCAATACTGAAAACCCATCGAAGCTCTCTACCTAAATACCTCTCCGCTCAACGATCTGTGCATCGATGAAGTTGTGGGTTGCCCCACTATCAACCAAAACTAATATGCGCTGGCCATGTACTGTCCCTCGTACGTGTAGCGTCAGATACTTGGGAACTCCCCGCAACGCTGCAAGGGCCCCTCCGGTGAGTGCAAAAGATGCACCCCCTAATTTTGGTGGTGGAGGTGGCAAAGGTCCCTGTATGGGATGGCTATCTCTTGCCTCCACATCCTCCTCGTCATCCTATTCTCCACTGCTCTCGGAGAAGACCTCAATAAAATGTGCTTTGCCAGCAACACATCTATGTCCTAGTTCCCATGGCTCCTGACAGGTGAAGCACAACCGCTTTTTCTTCAGCTCCCTCCTGGCATCGTCGTCAAGCTATACTCGTCTTGGATTCCCCTTTGGAGGAGGAATCCTCACATCCTTCCCCTTAGAATGAAAAGTCTGTCTCTGGGGATAAGGTGTCTAGGTCCTGGGTAAGACATCCTGTAAGTCTCCGGTCCTGCTGATGGCATCTTGGAGTGTGGCTGGTCTAGTGGATCGAACTAAACCCCGAAGTGGCTCTGCTAACCCCTCAACATACATATAGACCCTTCGTGCCGTGCATAGGTTTGGCACCATCATGGAGACCCTCAAGAAATCTACAATGTAGGTCTCTAGGCTCCCTGTCTGCTTGAGCCTCGTCAACTCAACAAAATGTTGCTCTAGATCCCTCTGATCAAATCGCTCCATCAGTCCCTTGGTAAACTCGGCATATGTCGTCACTGTGGAGTGCCCTAGCCATCCCATGAAACCACCAACCCTGGGCCTTGCCATCCAAATGCAATGTTGCCACCTTGATGGCCTCTGCCTTTGACATTTGGTTAAGCTGGAAATAAATGTCCAGCTTCTCCACCCAAGACTTTGCCGAACTGTTTGATGAGCCATCAAACGTAGGCAAGTGGAATCTACTCGCTGCACGGTGGGTATCGCCAACATGGTAATGCCGGTACCCTCTGTGATGGTCGCAAGGTCTGCTATCCCGCTGGAGCTGAACAAAATCTCTGAATGAGAGGGCTTCCCTGAACTCCTGCCCATAGGCCTAGTACTCTACAAAATAATCGCTTATATGTCCGAGCTCTACCTCCTACTGGGCTACGACCCTTGTGTCTGCTCCTGAGAAAGTGGGCATGGTAGTGCGTGTAGGGGCATCTGAGGCCACCTGCTGCGTAGTATCACGCTGCTCTGGCAAGTGATGGGATGCACCTGATCCCTCACCAATCTGGAAAACTCGTGGGCTCTCACATTGTCTAGCCTCTATTGCCGTGAATCTCTGCCCCATCACCTCAATCCGTCTCGACAGATCCTGCACGGATTTGAGGAGCATATCCGCAAATCTCTTCCCGTCCTTGTCGGCCCTCTGTCTCGCATCCACTACTGGCTCTCTCTGTTCTGCATTTGCCACAGGCTCCTCCTATTCTGCGTCCACCACGGGAACACAGTCTCCCTCCCCGTAGGTATTCTCCAACCTACATCCAGTGTCTCTGTACCTCCTACCTCTGTAACAAATGTAGGGTTTTTCCCCTGGTGTCATAGATTGCTAGCTCCACAGGCTGAGCCAGATCTATGCTCTGATACTACTGTAATATTCCTAACCCGGAATAACCCTCAAAACCCCAGCAAAACTCTAACCAAATACGTGCAAATGATATAGTAACCCAGAAGTGATAAATAACTGTGAACAACATATAATGACATAAACCGGAAACATGAGCAAATACATAAGAAATGCAGCAAGAAAGGCTAAGCCATTCTATTATACTGAGCAATAAAATAAGTAGAAGAGGTGATCAGACATATGGCACCTCGACTTGCACAAGGCAAGTGAAGAAATACTCTCAGAATGACAAGAATGGCCTCTCTGCGTGGATGATGTTGCTGCTGCTAGTAAACAAATAATGATTTGGGGTTGCTCCCCTCCTCGGAAAAAGCTGAAACTCTGGATTCAGGCTCTACTCAAGAAACCCATAAAAACCCAGAAAGCTTTCCTGGAATGGCCGACCCCTGGAAAACACCCTCTTGGGGTTCTGCGCAGTTCCTCAATGCCCTGTGCTGCCACTGAAGAAAACCACTTTAAACTCTGCCTGAAACACTGCCAGAAATCCTGCCAAAATACTCCAATGAGACAAGAGCTGGACCCCTGCTCTATCTCCCAGCATAAATCCACCTACAAACCCCAATCCAACACTGCAACCAAAAAGAACTGCGTCCCTCTCCAAGTGTTGCGTAGTCCTCGAAAACGCTAATGAAACTGCTGCTGATATGATAGTAAAACTACTACTGAAATAACGATGGGAGTACCTTCCCCGAGTAGGCACTTGAAGTCCCCCGGGGCTAAGGGTGAGATCTCCGAACAGAGACACTCAATGCACTAAACAATGCTACAGACCAGCTAAACAGCTAGCGTCCTCAAAAGTCGAAACTACTAGCTCAAAATGCACATAACTAAATGATCCAAAATGAGGGGGCTCTTATCTATTTTATAGCCTCCGCCTCTCACAATCCCTAGGCTCACCTCCTCCTGTGTGATTCCCCCTCTTGCCACGTGTTCTTTTCCTCTTGCGCAATTCCTCCATGTGTCTGCGTGGGCTCCATTTCTGCGTCCCCCTTTGGTCCCCTTGGCTCCCCTTTAAGTCACAAAGTTGTGCTACCTAGGAAGTGACTTTTTATTCTAAAGTGAGTTATGTTCCCCCTTCGTCACTTTTTTATTTACAAAACTATATAAGGCAAAAATTGACATGCAGCAGCAGAAGTGACATGCAATAGTGTTAGGTGGCAGCCCACCTAAAGTCTCTATGCGTAGTTGCCTTGATGGACTAGTGTACTACTAGTGAGTAGTATGGAAGTGAAGGATCGATAGGATTATGTTGATTTGGGGTAGCATCGGATGTACTCTAGCCATGCAAATTGGTGTAGAGGCTAAAGCACATGATATCTCCAAGACCCAGAAATGGTTTGGGTAGATTCTAACCGATTTGGGAGATATTAAAATAATTAATATTTTTAATGGAGTTCCCAAGTCTAAATTTAGGAAAAATAAAATATTAATGGGTTTTAATATAAAATTAAGTTAGAAGGTTCCAAAAGTCATGGATCAACAGGAAAAGTATAAGAAGAGGCTTGAGGGTCAGTTGGAGAACACACTGAGAGAAACCAGTTAATTCGATTTTTGGAGCGGGGTTAGCTGGGAAATTCGAATTAGTGGTCTGGAGAGTAGCAGGAGGAAGCAAGTACGGAACAAAGAGTCGAGAACAACACCAGGGGAATAGCGAAGAGGTTGGAGAGGTAGACACAGAGCCTCTCAAACAGACGTAAAGATTGCAGACTACGTAGTCACTGGAGGGCCTGCGTGGGTGACGCAGAGAGGCCCAGTGCTGACGCAGAGAGGCAGGGGCTAATGCAGAGGGTCTGGGAGCAACGCAGAGGTCATCTAGGCTGACGTTGAGACTGGGGGAAGCGCTGAAGAATTTTCCCTCTGTTGGGTAAGCTAGTTTGGCACCTAGTTGTACTAAAGAATTGTTGACTAATAAAATCCTCCCTTGCTGCATCGGTTTTCCCACATTGGGTTTTTCCGAGGACTAATTGTCCAAAATATTTGTGTTGATGTGTTAATTCTTGTGCATGTGTTTGTTTCTGTATTATGATGTGATATCTGCAACAGAATTTATTTTAATGTTTACTAAAGGATTTTTTTAAATAACTTATCGGGAAATAAGTAGGTAAAATAAATCAGTTGTTCCAGTGATAGAATTTTCACATGGTATCAGAGCAAGCAATTAGAGATAGGAAGGGAAAATCAATTATGGGTCAAGACCATGATGCATAGGCATCTACGTCAGGAGACTGCATAGATTTTCAGAAAATTGCACAAGGGAAAGTGATTTCGATTTCTCTATGTTGGTTTCCAGGCTGGAAGAAGAAGTGTCTTGTGTGACTAGCTCTGCATCATCAGAGGTATGGTATATAGATAGTGGGGCCTTTTGGCATATGACAGGAATCTGAGAATGTTTCTCAGATTATCGAGAGGAGAAGATGAACTTTCAGATCACCATGGGGAACAAGGCAAAGTACTCTAGTAGGGAGGGGTACAATAGTTTTTCAAACAGAAACGGGAGAGTGGTTTTGTGCTACCAATGTGTTGCATGTACCAGGATTGGGGATGAACTTACTTTCGATGTCGCAACTTCAAGACAAAGGCTATGACGTTTTATTCACCAAGGAGAAAGTATACGTCAAACACCCGAGCTAGAAAAGGAAAGCGCAGATCAGGATCAAAAGTAACAGGTTGTACATACTACAACTAGAATCACCAATAGCACTAATAGGCAGTGATGGAGATAAGGATTTGAATGAACTATGGCACAAAAGAATGGGACATTTGCACCATGGGGCTCTAAGAATCCTTAGGAGAACTGTAATAGGAGTTCCAGATCTTAGTACGGAACGAGATGATGTACGCAAAGGATGTGCTCTAGGAAAGTATGCCAAGGCAACATTTCCTAGAAGTAAAAACAGGGCCAAGAGTGTATTAAGATTGATACACTCAGATATCTGCAGACCCATGTCCACTAAAGCTCTTAATGGTTCCGAGTACTTCCTTACCTTCATTGATGACCACTCAAGGAAAACTTGGATTTATTTTCTCAAAACCAAGGACGAGGTTTTCTGTCAATTCAAAGAGTTTAAGGCTCGAATCTGACTGGGAAGAAAATAAAAGTTTTGTGCTCAAATAATGCCGGAGAGTATGTCGATAAGGACTTCACTGATTTTTGCGCTAAGAAGGGCATCAGAAGAGAGTGGACAACTCCGTATAATCCAGAGCAGAATGGAGTAGCAAAAAGAAAGAACAGGACTATTGTAGAAGTAGCTAGGGCCATGATGTATGATCAGGATATGCCAAAATTCCTGTGGGTAGAAGCATGCAACACAATAGTCTATGTTCAGAATAGAACTCCTCATCGGGCATTGGACAAGATTACTCCAGAGAAAGTTTTCACAGGGAAGACGCCTGAAGTCAGGCATTTCAGGATATTTGGGAGCTCAGCATATTGCTGCATACCCGAGGAAAAGAGGAAGAAGCTGGATCAAACTACAAAAAAAGGATATCTAGTGGAATATAATGAGAACGCTAAGGGATACAAAATCTATCTTCTAGGGAGTAGGAAGGTAGTAGTTCGACGAGATGTGAAGTTCATGGAAGACAGGGCTTTCAAAAAATCTCGAGAAATGCCTTCCGAGGAGCAATCAAAAGAGGAGCAGTTGGTCAAACCTCTTCAACCAACGGAAGAAATGAACTCTTCCTCGGGTCAGGGAGAATCACAGGATGAGGAGGAGCTAACAAAAGCAGTTGTTGGCATATGAAGAATGAGCAGGGAACTTCGTCAGATTCTGCGAGATGTAGAGTTCATCGGTGCGCCAAGCAACAATAAGAGGGAGCGAAAACAACCAGATAGATATCAGGCATTAGTAGCTCAAGATGGCGAGCCTGCCAGTTTTCAGGTGGCAACTCAACATCAGGTTTGGCTTGATGCAATGGTAGAGGAGTACAACTCCATACTGGTGACGATGTTTGGGAGGTAGTGCCAAGGCCTCAAGACAGATCAGTGGTAGGTTCGACATGGATCTACAAGATCAAATACGCTGCAGACGTCAGTGTTGAGAAATACAAAGCCAAGTTTGTGGCTAAGTGGTATGCTCAGAAAGAAGGAATTGACTACGAAGAGACCTTTGCCCCAGTAGCCAGGTATACATCTATTAGAACTGTGATATCTCTTGTAGCACAGATGGGGTGGGAGACTCATCAGATGGATGTCAAAATGAAATATCTGAATGGTGTGATGGAAGAAGAGGTATACATTGAAAAACCAGAGGGCTTTGAGACACATGAGAAGAAGTCTCATGTATGCAGATTGAAGAAAGCCTTGTATGAACTGAAACAGGCACCTAGAGCGTGGCATGGACAAATCGATGGCTACTTGTAGGAAATGGGATTTGTCAAGAGTGACACAGATCCAAATCTCTACTATCTGGGTGTAGAGAATTAGCCTCTAATCTTAGTATTATATGTGGATGATCTCTTCCTGACAGGATCATCCAAGCTCATAGGGGACTGCAAGAAGAATCTAGCCACGGAGTTCTACATGAAGGATTTGGGACGAATGCATTATTTCCTGGGGTGTGAAGTTTGGCAGCAAAAGGGGGAGATCTTCCTTGGGCAAGGGAGATATGTTACAAAAATCTTGAAGAGATTCAGGATGGAGGACTGTAGACCCATGGCTACTCCAATGATAACCAACTGGAAGAAGATTGATGCATCAGAAGACAAAGATGTTGATCCCACCTTATACAGGCAGCTCATAGGGTCCTTGATGTATCTGGTCAATACCAGGCTAGACATTTGCTATGCCATCAACACCCTCAGTCAGTTCATGGTGGAGCTGAAGAGGGCGCACTGGGCAGTAGCCAAACATGTTCCTAGGTATTTACAGAGAACAGTGGATTATGGACTCTTGTACACCAGGAATAAGGAGATATCAGATTGAGTGGGTTTACTGAGGGAGATTGGGTAAGAAGTTCAGTGGATCGGAAAAGTACCTCTGGGCACTGTTTCAACACTGGATCAGGAATGACCTCCTAGTGCAGTAGGAAACAAAAATCTGTGGCTTTGAGCTCAGCTGAGGCAGAATACATGACCGCAAGCACAACTTCATGTGAGGCCATATGGTTGAGAAAAATGCTTGTGAACCTATTCAGAAGAAAGATGGAGGCGACCAGGATCATGTGTGATAATCAGAGTTGCATCAAGCTCTCTGAGAATCTAGTGTTTCACGATCGGTCAAAGCATATTGATATCCGGTGTCACTTTGTTAGAGACTATGTCCAATGAGGAGTTGTATAGTTGAGCTACACTCCTACAAAAGATTAGGTGGCAGACATCCTTACCAAGGCCCTTGGAAGAACCAAGTTTGATTATTTCAGGGAGAGTATGGAGATGATAAAGAATCCATTTTAGTAGCAGAAATGGGTATGATGTTGCAGTGCAGTAGCAGTCAACAGTAGCACGATGCAACATGATAAGAAGGAGTTTGTAGTGCAAATGCAATGTTGGGAAGATGCACCAGCAGCAGCACGAAT
Organism: Pinus taeda; assembly: GCA_000404065.3. Lineage (NCBI taxonomy): Eukaryota > Viridiplantae > Streptophyta > Pinopsida > Pinales > Pinaceae > Pinus > Pinus taeda. The sequence continues at coordinate 8,416 of APFE030567654.1, read as the reverse complement.
GCAGAGGGAGCTGCAATACAAATGTAGCAGTGGTAGTGATAGAGCCATGGGCAGCAGTACAGGATGCAGCAGTGCAGAGGATCTTGAGTAGGGAGGCTTAGTATCAACATAGGTAACGATGTCGTATGATCAAAGTAATGCTTAGTGTGGAGTATTACTAGATCACAATCCTCGCTAATAGGGAGTGTTGATTTGGCGTCGCATCGGATGTGCTCTAGCCATGAAAATTGGTGGAGAGGCTAAAGCACATGAGATCTCCAAGACCCAGAATCGTTTGGGCAGATTCTAACCAGTTTGGGAGATATTAAAATAATAATATTTTTAATGGAGTTCCTAAGTCTAAACTTAGGAAAAATAAAATATTAATGGGTATTAATATAAAACTAGGTTAGAAGGTTCCAAATGTCATGGATCAAGCCAAATCTAATCTTAGCCATTGATTAGAGATTTAATCTCGGCCTTTGGAGGACCAACAAGAAAAGTATAAGAAGAGGCTTAAGGGTTAGCTAGAGAACACACTAAGGGAGACCAGTCAGTTCAATTTTTGGAGCGGGGTTAGTTGAGAAATTCGAACTAGTGGTCTGGAGAGCAGCAAGAGGCAGCAAGTACGGAACAGAGAGGCGGGAACAACACCAGGGAAACAACAAAGAGGTTGGAGAGGCAGACGTAGAGACTGCAGATTGTGCAGTCACTGGAGGGCCTACGTGGGTGATACTGAGAGGAACAATGTTCACACAGAGAGGCAGGGGTTGACGCAGAGGGTCTAGGAGCAACGCAGAGGTCATCTAGGCTGACGCTGAGACTAGGGGAAGTGCTGGAGAATTTTATCTCTGTTGGGTAAGCCAGTTTGGCACCCAGTTGTACTAAAGAATTGCTGAATAATAAAATCCTACATTGCTGCACCGATTTTCCTACATTGGGTTTTTCTGGGGACCGATTGTCCAAAATATTTGTGTCGATGTGTTAATTCTTGTGCATGTGTTTGTTTCTATATTATGATGTGATATCTGCAGCAAAATTTATTTTAATGTTTACTAAAGGATTTTCATAAATAACTTATTGGGAAATAAGTAGGTAAAATAAATCAATTGTTACAGTGATAGAATTTTCACAGATTAGGTATGACATAGAAGCTGCAGCGAAGATTGTAATTGTAACTTGTATACCACAGACTGTTGTATTATTCAGATTTGGTTTAATATAATGAAGATTGGGGTTGTACATTATTGTACAATTTGTTAAAAACTGTGTTTATTTGTGCATGTGTGATTTACTACTTTATATTTCCATTGTGCAAAGTAGTTTATGGTTGAGATTCTTGGTTTGGTAGCATCAATGATTTTAAGACTCTAACCTAGACCCAAGGTCATGGAAACTCAACATGGTATTAGAGCGTGTCTGAGATACTTTGGAAGTAAGTAAATCAGAGTTGTGCGCAACAAAGTATAGGGTAGGAGGGAGTTGGCCACATTGTAAGTGAAAGGATCACTACAATGTCGAAGATGAAGACAGGTCTTCGGTATGAGGACAGGTTGGAAGGGTTGTCCAACTATACTCCTTGGAAGGAAATGATCAATTTGGTCTTGCAGGTCAACAAGATCTGGGATTTTGTCAAGAAAGATCAAGAAGCCAACTGACCCTAAGGAGCTGGAAATATGGGATGATTTGGATGCAAGGGCAAGAATGATCATCATAGATGGTGTGAAGGATACCCTAATACCATTTGCCCGGGAAGAAAAATGCACATGAAATGTGGACGGATCTTCATGTGAAAATTCCTACACTGAAGGAACCCCTACTGCAACAAATCTGAATCTACTTCACCTACTTGATTTTTTAAATTACATTCATCAAGTTATTCTTCTGAATACTAAAGCAAATTACTTCTTCAGCCTACACTAATTAAATATTTGATCTCATGAAATAGAAAACAGAGCAAAGAACAAGATACATAGGACACACTTATTTTTGGACACAATAGTCCCCAGAAAAAACCCAATGCGGGAAAACAGGTGCAACAATTATGAGGGTTTAATGTTATGCAGGAGAAATATCTGAGTACAAATATAGGATGTTCATCTAGCTATCCTTTACAGAGAAAATACTGGCGGAAAATCTGAGTGGGTTTTACCTCACTTCACCTGGTAGAATTTCGGCTGATCCGGCACAAGACTGGATAACCCTGGCTATTTCTGCGCTGGCCCTGCGTCAGTTCTGTGTTACCTCTTTTGCCCCTTTACATCAGCTCTCCCGGCTGTTCGGCAGTTCCTGACAATTCTCGTTGTTCCAATAGTTCTAGATTATGCGTGACAGGTAGCTTTTTTGCTCTACACAGGCCCTCTTGGCTCTGTGTTAGGATTGCGTGGGCCCAGACTGGCCCAACGTCATCTCTCCCGGGTATTGCACTGCCACTGCAAGCTGTCTCAGCCTCTTTATTATGTATTCTCTGAAAAGTCCTCCCAGATTCTCTCTGCCTGCTTAGTTTCTCAGCAAGTGAAAAATTCGAACTTTCTAGCGGAAAGTTCTTTGAGGAGAAAATTTCCCTTCTATGTGTCTTCGTTATTTTCCAGCAGTGTTGGGTCCCTATACTACTAATGTAACCCCTTAATGTTATTAGTGCAACCCCTTATTGTATTATTGTGCCCATATAATCCCCATGTTGTTATTATTATGCCCCATAGAAGCCCACTATTGTTATTGTTGTGCCCATACAATATTATTGCTATGTAGGCTCTGATTGTATTGGGACCCCTTAGAATCCTACATATGGAAAGGTCTTGTCATTTGTATCATCCAAGAATTGTTCATTTGTTTAATGTAAAGGAAGTTGCCCCCTAGAAGAAGTTGATTTTGAAGTCGTTGATCTATATTTTCTATCTTTTTGTGAGCTAGTTTCATAACATTTGGTATCTGTTAGTGTCAGTCTTTCCAACCTCCCTCCAGTGATCAAACATGCTCTTACAAAGTTATTTTGAAGTGTCAAGGTCAAATTTTGTCATTTCAAAGAGTTTTCAAGCAAAATTTGGTCACTAGGCATTAGGTCTAAGGTTTTCTTTCACTCCTTCTAAAGTTGTCCAAATGGCGGTCTATGTCATCATTTAGCTGAGTCTATCATCATTCATAGGTTTGTCATTATCATTTCAGTGTCTAATGAGTCATTTTACATATTGTTCATGCTTCAGTTGTGCCTTGGCAAGTTCATTTCCCTCTCCTAGGGTTTTGAAGCCAATTTCTCTTGGATGGCAAAATCAATGGAAAAACTTGTTTCCTGATGTTCATACACATTCCCCTATCCTTAAAGTACCATATCATACACTTTCCAACACTCAGATTCCCCAAAATCCTCATTTTTGCACAAACCCTAGTTTCTAGCTACAACCTGGCAATTTTCTAGGTTGGGCCTGTGTTTTGCCCTTTTGGACCCCTTCCCCTCACTCAATCTCTGAGGTTCCACTTTATCCTGCTTCCTAACATCCCTCCCCACTCCCAAAAATTTCCCCAAGAATTTAGAAGCCCCATATCCCCTTCATTTCGCTTCATTTCGACCAAATTCCTTGTTTCACACATCGGGGCAAGTTTCACTCAAATGACGTTTCAGAGCAGTTAAAGATGAATTTTGGAAAACTGAGAGAGTTTTTTGTCCACCACATGACAAGGAAGAAAAACCTCCTTCACTTTTTACACAGGTGTCATGGTTTGAGAGAAATGTCAAAAATATTGGCGAGAACGAAGGTGCTCCAAGGACGGTTGGCCAAAACACAAAAACGAAAGAAAACGCCCGATCCACTCCAAATTTTGGCCAAAGCCTCTTTGGCTGAGCATGGTACTTGGTTGGGGACTCCCAGCCCAAATTTCAAGAAATTTGGAGAAAATTTTCTCATTTGTGAATTTTTTGTGCAATTTACAGGTTTTGGCCATTTGAATGGTCGCGTTCCAAGCGCGACTATTTTGGAGGACTGCTCGGAATTTTGAAAACTTGGCATTTTTTGAAAGGGCATGCAAAGAGAAAAATTACCAATACTTGGGAGAAGCCTGATTTTCAGATTTGAGCCTCCAAAAGCTCAAAATACATCAAAAAAATGACTTTCTGCCCACTTTTTGAGTTGCAGAAAGTGACCTTGGGAGAAATGGTTTTTGAGAGGGCAAAACAACTCCAAATTCAGAAATTCCACTTGGGATGGAAAGTAGACAGACCAAGCTTTCTAATGAGCCATCTTGCACCTGATTTGGACCAGTGGAACCCACTCAGAAATTGCAGCAAAGGGGCACGACCATTTGCACAGGGGGCGCGGCAGTGAGAGCCAGCTTTGCCAGAATTGACCTTTTTTGTCAAAAAAACTCTGTTTTGACTATGGTTGACCAGTTTTACTTGTAGATGATGGATGAATGTAATATTTTCATGGCACTTTGATAGATTTTATCTCTCTTTACCCTTCTAGAAGCTTGATGTAAAAAGTGAATAATTAATGCATGAATCAGTTAGCTAAGTAATAGAGGCAAGTTGTTGGACTGCCTATTATCTAGTGCTTAACTTAGAATTAGTTCAAACTGCTCCTAGAAGGATGAGCTCGACCCCTAGAGGCAAGGGAAGAGGTTAGCTTGCCTATATTATGTGTCTTCTTAGTCATTTGGAGAGGTTGGAAGGTTGGACTCTTGAGGGAGAAAGTTTTCATTGTATATTGTACATCTATCTTTGCAATTTCAAGAGGAAGAAGGCCAGGGTTTTGCAAACATCCTTGTGGATTCTTGTGGATTGTAGTGTTGATGGTGTGTTCTCTACATGTTATTGTAAGTTTGTTTATGTATTCTACATCTCTCTTTTGCTTCTATTGGAACAGATGAAGTGGTAAAGTTTGAATACATGCTTTGACATGCTCAGCTTTTTAGTTTGTTCAAAATTTATGTTTTCTGCTATCTAGAGAGGATTCAAATGGTTGTTTGCCCTCTTTATCTCCTTCTCTATCATCCCTGATCATCCATCTCAGATTAAGGCATCAGCGCTCACTCCTACCTTGCCCCAAAGATCCCCCTGCAAAAATTGTGCTCAATCCCCGCACCCTGAATTGCACTCCCTCCAATTGCCACCAAAAAACCAAAAATCTTTAAATCAACCCCCCTTATCAATTTACTAGCCTAAAATCTTTATTCCTATTTGGTCAGCTTATCATATTGAAAGATCTACCGAATCTGACCCGAGAGAGCCTTCTCATACCTCGTAGGGCTAGCTACGAGGTGAAATGGTTTGATGTAGCCTTGAGAGTTTGTCTATCTCAGCCTAGGTGAATTCCAAGCGCTAACATATTTATTGGTGACCATACTGGGGAGAAAAAATTTGTAATTTGCTCATTGACGTGTTATTTTATAAGTCTTAGACGGAGTCTGAAGATACGCCAGGTAGCCTTCGAACACACTCTTGTTTTACATCAGCGTTAGTAGATAAACGCTGCTTCAGTCGATCTTCGTGAGCTTGTGAAAGTAGCACTTCATTGACACTTTACCCCAGTACATGTATCAAGTTCAGATCTGATTGTTGATGGTGAACAACGATCAGGCACTTGACAGGCTGAAATCATTCACTGGCGACTCCTTCACTGAAGAATCTAGCGATCAGTGTTTCATGGTGACTTCACTGCAGAGAGATCAGTAGCTTTGAGCTTTTCAAGATGGATCAGATTGCAAGGAGATATGCTCCCTTGAGCCATGATCACATCCCTGGTTTTCCGAATAAAATTCCCAAGGTAGATTGGTCAAGGAATTTGCCTACATTCAATGATGATGGTAAGAAGGATGCTGCTCTTCATCTAATCAGATTTCATATGCATATTCGCAAGTTGAAGGTGGATTTTCTGGAAGATTGCTTGATGAAGATATTCTTGGCCACTCTGGAAGGTAAAGCCCAATCATGGTATGAAAGTTTGCCACCTGCTTGTATTTATTGTTTAAAGGATTTTCATGCTATGTTTATTGAAAGATACAAGGCCTCTTATCCATCATTAAATTTGGTTCATGACTACTGCAAGCATGCTTATAGTTTTATTGAAAGCCTTGAGAAATATTACGAAGATGATAAGTTTATGGATGATGAGATCATGGAGGTTCTGTATGAAAATCCGTTTCAGTAGCACATAGAAATCTTAGAGGATACTTGTCAAGATCAGCAGGCCGAAGATTTCCATATGGTTGTAATTGATGAAAGAGAAGAGCTTGTTTCAGATCTGCCCATGGAAGAGGACAGCATGCAACCCATCAAAGAGAGCTCTGTTGTTGAGATCATAGGCAAAGTTTCGGATTCATATGTTCATGAACAGCAAGGTGAGACTTTTGTGCAAGTGATAAATCTTCTTTTGATAACTCTGTGCTAAACGATAATTTGATTGCCATGTCATATGAAGATGATTATTGTTTGAGCAAAAGAAAACAAAAAACATCATCTCCTTTGTCTGAAGAGGAGATAGATCAGCTTTTGAAAGGTCTTGTTACAGCCCAAGCCACAGTAGATTTGCAATGCACACATAGTCAGGAAAGTGTTGGAGAGACTTCTTCCTCTTTTGAAAAAGATGATTGTCTTATAATCAGGTTTGTAGACCAGCAAAAGGATAATTTTTTCTTTCACAAAGATGATAAGGCTGTCATGTTTGATAATCTTGAAGATTGTTTTTTGTTTAAGAATGAACTACAACACATTCAGACTACAGAAGATCATAGCATTCAGGATTCCATTTCAGGTTCTTCATATGTTTCATGTGCTGAAATGTTTTTACAAGAGGAGATATGCTCATCTACTTGTTCGGAGTTTTTTGAAGCCCATGAACATACTCTTTCTGAAGCACATGACGAAGGTAGATCAGAATTTGCAGCAAAGGAAACCTTGTTCTTCAGCAAGAGGTGGCAATGGTAAATCTTCATGTTTTTCACGATCCTCTAGCAAGTTTGTTGCAGCCAAGAGTGAAAGTGTTTGTTGCAGTGTTCAGTGATGAAGGAGATCATGGTCAGCTACGGTTTTGGATGCCCAGGTATCTATTGTTGATCATGAGATCTGATTGGGAGAATCAGTGAAGAAGGCATCTTCTTGATTGGTTGCATTGGCATTATGATATAGTTTGATGTATATTGTCTTGTAAGAAACACAGGTGGTTGTCATCATGATTTCAAATCTTGATGGACTGCTGCCCTTCATAAGCTTTGTAAGTTTTGTTTTAAGTCAAGTCATGAGTCATTTGTGTTTGGTTTGTTGAGTCAGTTTTTTCAAGTTATTTCAGTTTGCCATCGAGTCGGTTTGAGTCAAGTTTCAGTCAATTTTTCATTCAATAAATGTGTCAAAGGTTTTGTGTTATCCATTGAAATAATGACTCCATCGCCCAATGGTTGAAGGCACTAGTCTGCTCTCCCAGAGGTCTAAGGTTCTTGGCACCTCCAAGGAGCTACCATCCCCATTGGAGCCAATGTTAGTGTCAGTCTTTATAGCCTTCCTCTAGTGATCAAATGTTCTCTTACATAGTGATTTTGAAGTGTCAAGGTCAAATTTTGTCATTTCAAAGAGTTTTCAAGCAAAATTTGGTCACTAGGTATTAGGTCTAGGGTTTGCTTTCACTCCTTCTAAAAGTTGTCCAAATGGCAGTCTATGTCATCATTCAGTTGGGCCTATCATCATTCATAGGGTTGTCATCATCATGTCAAGTTCCATAGGGTCATTTTACAGCTTGTTCATGCTTCAGTTGTGCCTTGGCAAGTTCATTTCCCTCTCCTCAGGTTTTGAAGACAATTTCTCTTGGATGGTCAAATCAATGGCAAAAATTGTTTCCTGATGTTCATACACCTTCCCCTATCCTTCAAGTACCATATCATACACTCCCCAACACTCAAATTCCCCAAATGCCTCATTTTTAAACAAACCCTAGTTTCTAGCTACAACCTGGCAATTTTCTAGGTTTGGCCTGTGATTTGCCCTTTTGGACCCATTCCCCTCACTCAATCTCTGAGATTCCACTTTCCCCTGTTGCCTAACATCTCTCCCCACTCCCAAAAATTTCCCCAAGAATTTAGAAGCCCCCTATCCCCTTCATTTCGCTTCATTTCTTGTTTCACACATCAGGGCAAGTTTCACTCAAATGATGTTTCAGAGCAGTCAGAGATGAATTTTGGGAAACTGAGAGAGGTTTTTGTCCATAACATGCCAAAGAAAAAAAACCTCTTTCACTTTTTGCACAGGTGTCATGGTTTTAAAGAAATGTCAAAAATACCGGCGAGAACGAAGGTGCTCCAAGGACGGTTGGCCAAAACACAAAAACGAAGGAAAACGCCCGATCCACTTCAAATTTTGGCCAAAGCCTCTTTGACTGAGCATGGTATTTGATTGGGGACTCCCAGCCCAAATTTCAAGAAATTTGGAGAAAATTTTGTCATTTGTGAATTTTTT
>APFE030567646.1:140282-154225 GCA_000404065.3 Pinus taeda | reverse complement strand
CTTTTATGGACGGCTTTTCTGGTTATAACCAGATCAATATCGCTCCTGCAGATCAACACAAAACTGCTTTTATTTGTCCATGGGGTACCTTTTCTTATAAGAAACTCCCTTTCGGCCTTAAAAATGCCGGGGCTACATTCCAACGTGCAATGTCTTATGCTTTTCATGACATCCGACATATTGTACAACCTTACCTGGATGATCTTCCAGCTCACTCAGCTAAGCGTCCAGACCACCCTGCTCATCTTCGTGAAATCTTTCTTCGCTGTCGCCACTACAACATCAGGCTTAATCCTCATAAATGTGTCTTCTGCGTAGAGATGGGTCGACTCCTCGGATTTGTCGTCTCCCAAGAGGGCATCTGTCTGGATACCCTCAAAGTCAAAGCTATTGTGAATCTCCCTCCCCCTATTTCCTTACGCCAACTGCAAAGTCTGCAGGGTAAAGCGAACCTTTTACGTCGTTTTATCCCAAACTACGCCGAAGTAGCTAAAGGCTTTACGCGGCTACTAAAAAAGGATGTCCCTTTTCACTGGGATGCGGTGGCTCAAGAATCTTTTGAGCATATCAAGGATCTCCTTGTCTCTGCTCCATTACTTCAGCCTCCAAATTATCATCGTGACTACATCCTATATTTAGCCACTGCCGACACCACTATTGGCATGGTTCTTGTCCAAACTGACGACGATGACACTGAGCACGTCATTTATTATCTCAGCAAAAACCTCCTTGACACAGAAACTCGATATGCCCATGTCGAGAAGTTGGCATTAGCTACTGTTTGTGCGGTCCAACGTTTCCGTCACTATATCCTGCTACGCAGTACTACAGTGATTTCTGATTGCAACCCCATGACCTATATCTTGTCACGCCAGTTGCTAGGGGGCAAATACACTAAATGGATTGTCATCCTCCAAGAATTTGACTTGGAGTTTACTTCCGCCAAGTCTAAGAAATCGCTGGTTTTTGCTGAATTAATTTGCTCTCTGCCATCTTCTGCTTCATCGTCTCATACTGAAGATCACATTCCAGATGAGACCTTGTTTCTGATCAGCACCCTTGACCCATGGTATGGTGACATTATCACGTATCTGCAAACGTCCTCCTTTCGCCCGAGCACTCCTAAAGACGCTCGACGAAGGATTCGTCACCAATCCCAACCATATTGGATCATTAGGGATACTTTGTATCGCCTCGGCGCCGACTCTGTTCTCCGCCGTTGCCTTACTCACGAAGAAGCTGAGAAAGTTCTCAATGACTGCCACTCAGGTGCTTCTGGCGGTCATATGTCTGGCTATGCAACTGCTCAGAAAATTCTTCGTGGTGGCTACTTTTGGCCTTCTATCTTCAAAGATTGCATTCTTGCAGTCCGTTCCTATCACGAGTGCCAAATTTTCAAACGGAAGATGCGGGCACCCGCTACTCCTTTGCACCCCGTTGTTACCGTCGGCCCTTTTGCCAAATGGGGCATTGATTATGTTACCTGTAACCCTCGCTCGGCCGGGGGGCATGGATACATTATTGTCGCCGTGGATTATTTTACGAAATGGACCGAGGCGATGCCTACACTCAATGAGGACGGTCACACAGCGGCGCAATTCTTGTTTAATCATGTTATCTCGCGATTCGGAGTCCCTCAAGCCACCGTCACTGACCACGGAAAGAATTTCCGGAACCATATGATGACAGAACTAACAACCCAATTGGGCTTAAAGCACGATAGTTCTACCCCATACTATCCTCAATCCAATGGCCAAGTCGAAGCGATCAACAAGGTTTTGATTACTATGCTTCAGCGCATCGTTGGCATACACAAGTCCAACTGGCATTTAATGTTGTTCCCTGCTCTGTGGGCTTATCGAACCTCCGTGAAGGATGCCACTGGTTTCACCCCGTTCCAACTAGTCTATGGACTAGAGGCTACCCTTCCGATCGAATGTGAGATCCCTTCATTAAAATTAGTCGTCGAGCTGCTTCCTAACACTACCCCATTAGAAGAACGCCTCCTTTATTTGGAGCGTCTGGATGAAACTCGTCGCCTGGCTAATCTGGCCGTCGAAACACAAAAGAGGCGGGTCAAATCTCACTTTGACCAGAATGTTCATCCACGTTCCTTCAATGAAGGAGACTTAGTCCTCCTATATGATCAGGCAAACGAAAAGTTAGGACCAGGAAAACTCGAATCCATGTGGTTAGGCCCTTATATTGTCAAGAAAGTCTTGGACAAAGGAGCCTATGAGTTAATAGATTATGAAGGAAATCCTCTCGCGCAGCCTCGCAATGGGTTGTATTTAAAAAGGTACTATGCGTGATGCTAGTATGCTTCTTGTTGTATATACATGTATTTTACCATTGTCTAAATGTGTTAAAATTTTGTGGAAAATCTATTGTCGCCTATTGTTTATTGTGTCCTTCGCTTCTTGACCAGATGTCTAGTACGCCTTATATTGGTTTCGCTGATGGTGCCTGTCGCAGCACTTGTAACTTATCCTCTGCGGCATGGGTAATCTACGATCATCATGGTAAACTGGTAGATCTTCAAGGTGTCTGTTTGGGTCATACCACGAATAATGTTGCCGAATATTGCGCCGTAATTGAACTACTTACTGAAGCAATTAATCTTGGCATTCGGACATTAGTGGTAAACCTGGATTCCCAACTTGTCGTCCACCAGCTCAATAGGCATTATTCCGTCAAAAACCATCATATTTTAAGGTTGTATTTACGTGTAAAATTGTTAGAAAGGAATTTTGAATTTATTACATATCAACACATTCCACGACAATTGAACGTAGTATCTGATGCATTGGCTAATCGTGTATTAGAAAGACACCTGAGAAATTTGTAAATAACAAAAAACACAAGAAAAAGAAACCTCATGGTCCGCTTTCAGCTCTTTTCCTGACCTTTTAAAGCGGAAAAGATTGCCGAGTTGTCCCTCTTGGCTCGTTAAACAGTTACCAAGGGGCGGTCGTTTTAAGTTCTTTTATCGACTGTTTAAACACTAAAAGATTACCGGGTTTTTGTCGTTTCAAACTCGTTAATGGTCACGAAACGATGTGATTTTGATCCCTTTTTTACTTTTTCAGATCGAAGTCACTACTCATGAAAAGTACTCCTCGTCGTAATGATCGGGCAGTTCTTTCGGGTATCATTTTACACTTTTTCGGGCCCGAGAGACACAACTTTACGAAAAAGGAACTCTGGAGTTTTCTTTTCCGTGTCTTTTTCAAACTCTCTAAACATGAAAAAGACTCCGAGTTTTACCTATGTCGGACTCGTTAAACCCTGACGACATTGGACTCATCGTTATGATGAGACTTGAGCTTCTCCTCCCTAGGGCTCATTAAAATCTTACTAGGTTGGATTCGACCGAAGGTCGAACTTATACTGCAAGCATATGCTATCCCCATCAAGCTTGTCAAAAATAATCGGGTACTCGCCAGAAATGGCGGGGGAAAAAGAAAAAATTTTGGAACCATAATCATAAGTCGCGTCGGCAGTATGTCGCTCTTGAACATGGCACTCCTCTGCTTTCGCGTCAGGGTGGGGATATCTGATTTTGCCTTTCACTTGCCTCCGTGGGTTTGGGTGATCCTATTTGACCTCTCATCTGCTCACTACCTCGTCATCGTGACCTCTGATCTAGTGATGTCAAATACTGCCAACTTCACTGTCGTGCCGTCAATATGTTCAAGAGAAGTTGACCTCTGCAAGAGAAAACTGCCTCCACTTGATAGTTCGTAAATCTCTTTTCACAACATTGTATTTTCCCGTCTCGCGTCGATGATGTGGGAAACATTATGGCCCGCCTTCGACAAACACCACTTCCTGTCGACTTCAGCTCATTATCCAGGAAAGTGGCCTAGAGACTCCCTTTCGGTACCTTGGAGCCTGCATGCCTCAATGGCAGGTTCTTCATATTCGACGCGAGGTTTTCATTATTGGCCTCCGATCGGATAATTCTACGGGTGTTCGACGTCGGCTCATACATTCACACGCCGTATACTGTACCTGTAGTACCTTGAGGGCCATTGTCATTATTGGTGGTACCTCTCGCGTCTGTTAAAAGTTTTCATTATTGACTGGTAATCAGACGATGTCCAAGCATGTTCGACTTCAGCTTACATGTTCATCTGCTTGGACTTGTACTCGTGTTCGGGTCGAGATGGAGCGCAAGACCCTGGATTGTGTCTGTTGTAATCCAGGCGTGATTTTGATACATGACTCTTTCACTGGATGGCTGTGACCATACCTGAGTCTATTCATCGATCCCAACTAGATGGTTGTGTCCATACTACGGATCTCGATTATTATGTACTCTGTCAATGGATAGCTGCGCCCATACCGCATACATCATGTATTTGAACTATCATACTGTAAGTCTCCATGCAGATTCTCGGCGGCAGTTGGATATGATCTTGTAAAGCACTTCACCTCTCTCTCTTTCTCGAGGCTCATGCTTTAGGGGGCATCTGTTACGCAGTAATTTGTCACCGTTGGTCACCGTCCTTGTTAACCCCCTGCTGTCACACATTGGAGGACACATTTACGGACTTGTGACCAGTGACACAACTTGAAAACACTTGCATTGAAGTCTCCTGAGTATGAATTTCAATAACCCTGAAGACACCCTTTGAAGATTAACCTTGGAAGATACCTTTTTCCATTAGCGCAGGTCCACAGTATCTAACCCGCGTCGATGGCTCAGTTCCTACAAAGAGGGCATGCCCATAGACGCCCTTTCATAGAGCACAGCCCGCGCCACACAATTTGGGCATGATTTTTTGCCAGCATGCACTGGAATGTTTTTTCCTCCATGACTCACCCAGTTCCCTGAAGGAAAAATCCCATAAAAGCAGTCGGGTGTCGTCTTTTCTATCCAAGACAACCCAACTCAATGGTTATTTTGGGACAATGCCAAAATCTCAGAAGGTGTCCACATACAACGCATATCTCTTCTCCTCCATCTACAAATGCCTGTCTCCCCACATTGAACAGGCTAGTTAACAAGTTAGTAAGAGTGATAGTATGAGCTAGAGAGTTTTTATGATAGTAAGAGCTGAAAGAGAGGTTATGCTGCCGGATTGTTGAGAGAGAAAGTGACTTTGCAAGACATGTTAGACTTCTGACCCAGTTGAAGGAGATTTGCAGCGTCAAGCCTTAAGTGGTTGTAATTCTTCTCTCTTTTATATTGAATGATAAGCGACTGTTATTATGGTTCCATTCACATGTCCTTCTGGTAATGTTTGAATTATATCCTGCTTGACTGATATATAATTGTATGATATTAGATTTTACGCTTGTTTTGGGCTGTTCTTCATTTGTGCAGGTGTCCATGCGTGGAGCACAAGGATAGTGACCGGCCATAGCGAGAGGACAGGAGTGACACTTCTCCCACAGCAAATAGCGTTGGATCTCAGGTTGGTCTTTCTGATCGACTTTTAAATTGTACAATTAGGAACTTGCATGCAGCGTGTATGATTGTTGCTAGACCCCTGTGGGGCTAGTGGGATCGCCTCTGTCCGCAGAGGGGATTTACCTCCGCAACACTACCAAAATGGCGCTCTATTGTGATCTCTACCAACATAGATCCATCTTAACTCCAGATCTTCTAAGCACCGAGAGTGATCAAATCTATGAAGATTTAAAATTTTTTTGAATGCAAAACTTAAGAAAATGTTTTCAAGTCCAAATATCTGATTCCCCTCGACTTTTGGTAGATTCGAAGTTAAGATGGAGAAACACACTAATAATATATAACCTTGAGGGTTAGATCAATTGGCTGAGTCTGGTCATTAAAGCACTTGTGCTATTGAGAGACCATGAGTTCAATTCTTCGACCTCCATGGTTGAGCTAGCAAGAAGTGATCCCTTAGGGTGGAGTAGTACATTACGTATATTAAAAAATGAATGAATTACAAATCTCCCTAGTTAGAAGTAAAAAACATATATTAATAGATATCTCATAACTATTTGTTACACAGTAATTTGTCACCATTTGTCACCGTCCCTGCTACCCCTCTCCCGCATCTTGGAGGACTCATTCCGGGACTTGTGAGAAGTGACAAGACTTGAAACCACTTGCATTATTCACCTCTAAACATGAGCTTCATATGCCCTTAAGACATTTCCTGCTCATTGCCCTTAAAAACAGCAATTTTTTCATTAGCGCTGGTTCCCTGTGTTATGCCCACGCCAATGGGGAAAATCCTATTGAAAGGGCGCACCATTAGCGCTCTGTCCCAGAGTCACAATCGCAACAACCATTTTGGGCAAAGTTTTGAACTAATCAAGCCTCCGAAGGTTCTGTCCAACTCATTCACCAAACTGATTCCAAGTTAAGTGAGGATGGTTTGGCTTCGAATCTCCTTGGATGGAAAGTAGTTTGCCACCATTCCATGGAAGTTTCCAAGTGATGAAGCCAAATCCATGATTGTGGGGGATTGGCCTTATCTCTTCCTTTTCCTCTATAAAAGCTTGTCTCCATGGCTTGAGCAAGCTAGTTCTAGTTCTGATAGTTCTGACTCTTGTGGCAATACTTGTGCTGAAAGGAAGACATCAAAAGATTGGAGTTGCAAGAAGCCTTCTTTGTATCCAAGGCTTTACCTAAGTAAGGAGACCTTGTCACTAAAGAGAGAGAGAGCTTGTCCCTCACCCCTTCAAGCTTTTGCAAGACTTGTGTAGCTGAGCAACCAGCCAAAGGAGGACTTGACGTCAGGACGCTGGTTGTATTCTCCTTTGTTGAATTATTAATAATAGATGACTATCATTATGGTTCCATTCTTGTTGTACTTGTAATGGTTGATGTTGAATTATATCTTTCCTGATTGATGTATAATTGCATATATTAGATTTCACGCTTGTGTTTGCGTTGTTGTCTTTGTGTGCAGGTGTCCATTCAAGTGGATAGTGGAGGATCGTGACCAGCCAAGGCAAAGGAATGCGGGCGATATCTCTTCTACAAACTAAAGCATTGGATCTCAAGTAGGTCTTCATCACCTACTCTTTATTTGCAATTAGGAACTTGCGTGATAGCATTTTTTGATTGTTCCTAGGCCTGTTTTGGGCTAGTAGGGATCGCCTCTATCCGTAGAGGGGATTTACCTCTCCAACAACAATATATAGTTGAAATGACTACTATGTATAGTGGAAATGATTGGTAAATTTATTTTTCTCACATCGCATATCAGAGTGACTTAGAAATGACATACATATATAATTGACATAGACAGATATTGTGTAAAAGAAACTGACCTTTAAATACAATGGATATTCCTATGAGGATCATGCAAGTATTCTTGAGGTTCAAAATTGACTTTGACTAATAGGAATGACATAAATTTACATAACCATGATGGAAATGACCAAATGGATGTCATATAAATGAAAATATATTGACGGTGTGATTGTGGTCATAAAAATTTAATGAAAATAAAAAAATGCTCTTGAAAGAAGTCTTTGATGAAATCAAGTGAAGGTTATATAGTTGGAGAAGTCAAAGCATATTTTAGTAAAGAGATTTAAATAGCTCTGTAAGAAAAAACCTTGAATTGATGAACCTAGAAATAGCTCATAGCTCAACATGGGAGAAGTTGATGCACCAATATTCAAGATAAACACTTATTGAAAAAGTGTTGACGTGTGAATAAAGATTGAATCCTTTCCAAAAAAAAGGTATGGTAACATCGCATAGGTATGTACAATTTCTATAGGAATTTCATGATATGTGTCAAGATATCTAGGTCATGATGGTATTTTGAAAGATAAAGGGTATGCATAAACATGGAGACATACATTTTTCAATATGATACCATTCCAAGTATTTAGGCCTCAATATCAAGAAATTAAATACATTAGGTTTGTGCATGGTACATCGTAATGTCTAGGGTTGGTTTGAAAATTTCTAGTATCTAGGGTTTGTAAACCCTAGATCAAACTTGTATTTGAAAGCCCTAGAAAAGGAAACCCTCCTTGTTTCCTGATCTAAAGTGGGGGTTTGACAACTTGTTATTGTTACAAGAACATCCCACTCATCTTAACAAATAAATTATCTAGCTTATATATGACATTTGAGGAATTAAATACTTGAAGTAGGTGTATGTTTTTTTTTCTTTTAACTATTTTAAGTGCTTTAAGCCCATTTGTTTCTTTTGATAATAAACACACATGACAGCCATATAATGAAAAAAATAAACAACCACAGATAATAGCAAATTTAATCTAGGAGTTCACCCAAATATCGTGGGCTACATCTCCTTGAGCTTTTGTCATCTTGACTTGGCTCTTTGGGATTATGGCAAAGTTTCTTTTACAAGTTCCACACTTAACTCCAAAGGTTAATGAACAAAACCAATGGGTTTAGAATACCATCTATATACCTGTCATGGCTGTCATCACTCTACAACACAGATCTAAGCTCCCTTAGACTTGATTCCTTCAATCAGTGCTCTAAGCTACCATGTGCTTCTTGATGGCACTAACTCCTTCAAAATTATTTAAATGTCACTAAAACCTCTTCTACCGTCTCCAACATATATCAGACACTGACAATAGACTGATCATTTTCTCAAAATGAGCAATGCATCCCAAACTAGGCCTTCCTCCATGGTTGGCACTAGGCTGCTTAAAACTTCCCTATAGCATATTTGCCTTTAGAAGTCTCCAAATGCTTCTGAAAATCCATGCAAGAGATTCGAAAGGCTCATTACAGTCAGGAATGACTATTTTTTTGCTGAGAATGAGTATTGGTAGCTCCTACAACTGCCTCCAACCCTTGGTGGCCCTAAGCTCCAAAATCTCCCTAGATGAAAATCTCTATGAAGATGACTTCCTGAGCTTCTCTGGGCTATTCCATTGGCTTCAACAAGCTCCAATTAGCCTACCTAGCCTCTTGTTTCACTTCCTCTCTCTGGTCAAAAAATTCTCCTGGAGTGCATTTAATCAATATCCCCTAGGGATACTCCACCAATTTTGGTGAATTGCAAATAACTCCAGTTAAACTTGGCATAACCCCTAAATTTAGCCACTCCGCCAGGATGACCATCAGAGGTAGCCATTATAATAACTTTCTGGCGCACATATGGAGCATTAATCATTGGCAATTAGGGATAAGTCTAGTGGCCATATTAATCAGCAATCCAGTGGGACTGTTTACTTAGCGGAATCTCCACCATTTATCAATCCTGCTCGATCCTTCTCTGAGTTTCCATTTTATCAATTTCTTCAATCCACACCATCGATTTCACTCCTTCAAATCCAATGGATATCGCGTCACCTGCTCGCCAACTAGCTCAATCGATCTCCATCGTCGATCTATCTCGCTCGATCCAACGGCTATCGCCTCACCCGCTCGCTAACTAGCTTGGCCGATATCCATCATCGATATGAACCATCCAATCGAATGGTTGTTGCACAAACTCGCATGAAATATTGCATGATTGATATCAGATCAAGAGTGCACGAGAAAAGTTGTTTTCTCATGCTACGTGTTGACCACTAATGTTAATCGTGTGAAATTTAAGAATATTGCTTACATTTTTTTGTCCGCGCAAGATACTATTTCCCACTTTCTGAACACTACCCATGTGCTCAATATAGAACTTAAAGAAAGATGTTTAAGGAAATTTTTAGCACTTAAACCAAATTAATATTGGTCAAATGTCCATAAATTGTAGTTTACTAGACTTTTCAAATTGCGATAATGCCTTCATACGGTGTCAGTTTTTTGAACCATTCACGGCGCTAGAATTAGGAAGGCGAGATCTATCTGTTTGCTCAGGTTCAACAATATTTCAAACACTTTGATGTTTCAGCTATCATTAAGGTCCTTGATCAATATTTGATCACTCCTCCCCATTTGGAATCTTTTCGACCCCAAAAGACTGATATATTGATCTATAGAGTAGATTAGAGTACAACACCCTCTTCTTTCAGCCTCCATATGCTTTCTTTGCATGGCTAGTGCATTTGAACCAAAAATCGAAGGTAGTCAACACTTCCCTTCCTAGATTGGCTTGTCCTCCTATTAAGAATTGTATTCCTTGAACTCATTCATAATTTCTGTTGAGAAATTTACAGAAGGTAGCTAACATCGCTTCCTTGATCATCGACCCAAGTTTGCTCAAACAAACATGAGATTACATCACAGATATATGCATACTGAAATGAATTTTTTATATGTACCAATGAAAGTATGTTTTATTGTGTCAAGAAGTCAAACCACTTCTTACCAAGCCACTTCTATGGTGACTTTTTCTGCTACAAATCTTCTTCTGACATCTTGTCAGAAACAACATAATGCAAGAGCAAACAAACTTGATGACATAAATTCACATCATGTGAATCATCATCATGTCTTTACATCTTGTATACAAATGATCAACTAAATCAACTAAAACAACTGACTCTCCAAGTGAAACATGTACAAGAAGAACTTGATGATTCCTTTTCAAAGTAGAAAGAATTCCACCTCTTGTGAAACACGTCATCATTATCTCCCTTTTTTAATCTTGGAGACAAAATCAACTTTTCCAAGTTGACATGACATTTCCATGCATGTTTAAACAAAGCAATCGACCATCAAGTCAATTACACATAGATGTTCAAATAAAATGAAATCATCATCATTCATTTGTTCATACATACCATTCTCATGTATACATTTCATTTTTCAACTTTCTCTCAAGCACAATCATAAGTACAAGATCCTCAATCATATGTAAATGTACTTACAAAGTTGAAATGAACATAATTTTGCTGCAATAAAACAAGTCTCATACTCCACTTTTTCATTCACCATTCTGGTAAAACCTTGCAACTTGCATTCCATTGGTAAAGAAATGAAACAAATCAATAGACATGCAACTTTAACTGGATAAGAACACTAACCATTTCTTACCAATCCACATCAAAGGCACTTCCTTTAACTGTACATCGACATCAACATGTGGATCATCCTAAAACACATCAATAATGGAAACTTCCTTTCCATTATTGCCATTCTCTTTTTCCACCTTCTTCAAATTTTGTGGACGCATTGTTGGATTCAAAGTCCAACACTTTTCAGCAATATGTCCTTTCTTATGGAAATAAGTGCAACACATGTTCATCCTCTTTACAACATAATTTTCCTTGTCCAACACACCTTTGGATTCTTGCCACCTTTTCTTCAAAAGTTTCCTATTTGTGGCCATTTTCTTCCAACATCTAGAAACACTATGGTTAACCAAACCACAAAAGTAACATGCAATTTTTTCCACTCCTTATGTGGAAATTTACCATGCTTAACATGATCAAAAGAAGTGTGATTGAAACCAGATTTATACCTTTCTCTTTCACCTTTGTTGCCTTCATGAGAAGGTGAATTGAATGAAGAATTGGCTCCCTTTGGAACACCATCAATCTCTTCAATGATTTTAGAGCTTTCACAACTCTCTTGTTTGAGTGCATTCTTATGAACACCTTCTTCTTGCAATGTATGTTTCAAACAATTGCATTCCCCATGAACTCAATGTTTACAAATTTTAGGTAGAGAACCCAAAATGAAACTCCTTCTAGGAATTGTTTCAATTGCCTTCATGGCTTCTTTGGAACTTTCTCCACAAGATTGTCCATATCCAAGATCCAAATACTTAGGCCTTTCCTCAACCATTATTGGCTCAACAATGCCTTGTGCATGTTTGCCCAATCCTTTTCCTTCATAGCCCATTTTTGACATCAGCTTGGACCCTATGCCTCTGGTATGTTTTTCGAAAGAACAACATAAACATTCATTGAGGAAATTGAAGACAAACTAGGATTGTTTACCTCTTCTTCAAACTGATGCTTGACTAAGGATTCTTTGGCAACAAGGAGGTGTGTCTCCAACTCATGCATCCTTTCTAGGTTCACATTTTCAATATGAGGTTTGCTCTCTGGTGAGCTCCAGTATTGCAACAATAATGCTGCAACTCCTGGGGCTTCCTTCTTCACTTTATCAACTCGATAGTTCATAACAAACATAGAAGCAATGGTGTTGTATGCACAAGTACTAGCTCTTACTACAAGCTATCACTTGATTAGCTGGTGCAAGTTCGCTAGGAGCTTAAGCCAAATTCTATGAGTTCTAAAAAGAAGCTTTAACTTTGATGAAAGGAAACTAACTCTACAGGGGCTATTCTACTTGTAGAAAGAGAAGGAAAATTGAAATGAAATTCAAACCCTAGCAAACCCTAG
Source organism: Pinus taeda (assembly GCA_000404065.3). Taxonomy (NCBI): domain Eukaryota; kingdom Viridiplantae; phylum Streptophyta; class Pinopsida; order Pinales; family Pinaceae; genus Pinus; species Pinus taeda. The sequence continues at coordinate 142,009 of APFE030567646.1, read as the reverse complement.
TTTACCCACTAACCCTACTTTTACAAGAAAAGAGATGGAAACTACTGAAATGGGTGCCATTGACTACTAAAAAGGAAAATTGAATTTATTCAAGCTACTTCTGAAGAGAAATGAGAAGAAATCATCTTTTTGTACTTTTGAGTATTTTTATGTGGAATTATTATGCTTGTGATTTGATTGGTTGTGACTGTGCAGAGGTTTGGTGGTGAAGGAAGATGGAGTTGGCTTTTGCAGAGGGTGAGGAAGGTGTGAAGGGGTCCTAAGAAGCCCCTAGTACCCTTCTGGAAACTTCCATTGTGACCAGACTTCGAAAAATCACTCATAGGAAATTCTACAAGAGGCTACCGGGGATCTACAGGAACTTCTACAAGAGAAGGCCGAAAGTGGTTTTTGGAGGTTTGAAGGTGTAAAAATAATGGGAAAATGGAAATGAAGGCTGGATGAAGGTGTTGAGGGGTCTAGAACTTTTCAAGGAAGGTCAGGGATGAATGATATGGTTGGATTTGTTCAAAGGGCAAGAAAGCAACTTTATGAAAAACATAGAAATTAGGGCAGATTGGCAAAATGTGGCGAATGAGTTGGAAATATTGGAGAAGTGAGTTGGTGCTAGTTGTTTGATAGAAGGATGGTGAGCTGAACTGTCCTACAAGAGATATACACATGCACTTAACAAAACTGACCATAGAAATAACTAAAAATAATGCTTTTTCTAACTTAACCTAATTTCTGATCTAAAACCAGAAAATGTTGAACAATACCTTATGAAATGAAAAGCATGCAAGAGAAATATGGTGAAAGGACATGAAATTATCTAAGCAACTGAATCTGAGCAGTAGTGCCTTGACCTCAATCATGGTCCCAAGAAGGGAGAAAGGAGATCAAGACCTATTGTTGGCCTTTTTGGATCTTTTCTTATCACTGCAGCAACTTACTTAAGCAACTTGAAACAAAAACGACTATTCTAACCATCAAAAGAAACCTAATTTAACAAGGCAAGTAAATCGAAACAACAAAAATTATATCATGAATGAAAGAAAAAACATATAAATACACAAAGGAAGTGTTGGGAAACTTGGGTAGGGCCTTAACCCAGGAGCTTCAGCCCTCTGGAAAATATCAATGCTGGCTCAAAAATTGTTTCATCTTCATTTATCAAAAAATATCTGTTACATCATATAAACTATCTTCAAAAAGAGCTCAAAAATGAGCTGAGTACAAGGCTGCAAAAAAGTATAGAAATATACTAAGAATTGGCTAACCTACTGAGGCTCAAATCCTTCATATTTATACAAATGGGGACTCTCAAAAGTCCTAAAATTAAGGAACTTGGCTTCCTAGAACTAAACATAGCAACAATCCTACTTGACTTGCTCAGTTGCGCCTAGGAATCATCAATGTGGGCCTTTGTACTTCAAGCTGCTGACGGAGGATTCAAGGAAAGGGGTCATTAATGAAGGAGACACCCCTCCTACAAGTCCTCTTCCATGTTTCCTTGAGTTTGGCTGCCATTTGCTCATAAATTCTTTGTCCTTGTCCAAAATTGTCTAAAAAATCTGCAATAAACACTCATTAGACTACATGGCAAAGTGACTTACCCAATTCACTCTATTCACATAAATATATTCAAAAAAATGCACAAAACTACTGAGAATGGTGGAATAAATCGAAATAAGAGGAAGAATGAGCCCATATAGTTACCCATTTTTGGGGCTCATCAACACCCCCCC
>APFE030567646.1:64522-132971 GCA_000404065.3 Pinus taeda | reverse complement strand
AAGTGGTATTATCTTGGTCTTTTGGGCTGCTTTGGATCTGGTTGTACCCGCTAAACCCATCTAGGAAGGAGAAGAACTTCTTCCCTACCAGGCCATCTAACACTTGATCTATGAAAGGAAAAGGGAAATGGTCCTTCTTGGTGGCCTTGTTTACTTCCTAATAATCTACATAGATTCTCCACTTCCCATTTTTCTTTGGCACTAGCACCAAAGGAGAAACCCATTCACTATTAGAGTTGGGGTAGATGAATCCTACATCCAACAACTTTTGCAATTCTTCTTTGATAATGTCCTTAAGGGTTGGATTCATCCTCCTTTGAGGCTGCTTGATTGGTTTACAATCTTATTTAATGTAAATGTGATGAGTACAGACTGAAGGGTGGAATCCCTTCATCTCCTTATAGCTCCAAGCAAAAGCATCCAAGTGGTTTTTCAATAAGCTATACAGTTCTTTCTCCTGAGAGGTGGATAGTGATGAGTTGACCTTCAAGGTTATTTCTAGGCCAAATTCCACATTCTTAACTCGGAGAGAGGTTGGATCAGCCACACAGAGATCAACTAAAGGATTAGCTTGGGTTTCTTCTACCAACTCTTCTAATGGCAACACACTGGGGGGTGGATTCTGAATCAAGTTTTCAATAAGGTCAACATCGGTTTGTGGGCCCCCCATGGTAGCCTCTACTATACACACTGGTGCGGAATAGACTTCATCCTCATCTTCCTCCTCTAACCAGAGAGGTAAGTCATGTTCTAACAGAGGTTGGGCAGGAGGATATAAGACTAGCTGTTTGGACATATGCCCATTCTTGATTGTCATGTTCCCAGCTTGACAATTGATGTAGGCATCTGTAGTAGCCAACCATGGTCTTCCCAGGATGAGAGGATACCCAGTGAGCTTTTCCTTTGGCTAGAGAACTAGGAAATCAATAGGGTACTCCCATGAATCAATAGAGACCATTACATCCTCCACAATCCCCTTAAGGGTCATGGTGGAGCGGTATGCTAGCTGCAGTACTATTGTGGTCTTTCTCAGAGAACCCTAAAGGTTGAATTTGAGCATAGTGTCCTTGGTCATGACATTAATGGCAACCCCTAGATCAATCAAGGTAGGCAGGATTATGGTGCCACTAATGTGGAGATTGACTAGAGGACTCCTAGGGTCTAGATATTTCGAACAGATTACCTGCCCCAACATCAGGTCAGATAGTTGTCCAATGACATTGATAGTTGGAGCATCTCTCTTGCGCCTACGTGGGTGCTTGAAGCAGTTCTCCTTGATCAGTTTTTTGTATATAGGAACATCTTTTATGGCTTGGAGAAGAGGTATATTTACACATAACCATTTCAATTCTCCTAGAAGTTCAGTTTCTTCTAGGGTTGATTGTGTGGTTCCAGTTAGTCTCTCAGAAAAGGGTGGAATGGTTTTTGGTTCACTTTCATGTTTTTCTTCCTCATTCTCCTTAGGAGGAGGTTGGCTATCTGGGAGAGCCTTCCTAGATTGTAGGTTAATCTCTTGAATCTCCACAGCATAGGTCGGGCATGATGTTTCTCCACTATATACCTGCTGAGCCTGTCTGTTATTGGGGTTTGGCTTCAATTGAGCAGGTATTTGGGGTTGTATTGGTGGAGTAGGAGGTAATGATTGTGGTTGAGTAGGTGGTGGAGGCAAAAGAGTGGGAGGAGAGTTGTACTGGGGTCTCCACCCCTGATGAGGTGCACTCCACTAAGGTTGTGGCTAAGCATAAGAGTGAAACAAATGAGCAACTGGAGGAGCATGGTATTGAGATGGATATGACCAAGGAGGGGGTGTGAACTAGGAAGGATGAGTAGGGCGACCCTAAGAAGGCATGGAAGTAGCATGATTGGGGTTGTAATAAGTCTTGGATGTCCCTTGCATTCGCTGCTAGTAAGGTCTGGGTCCATGAGGCCTCCTTTGGTTCATGAAATAAAGTGGTTTAGTGGCCCCTTCAGCCCCCTGATATGCAACTTTAATTCTAGGCAAGGAAGGACATTGATTCATAGGATGGTCTTCCTCACAGACTAAACACACTTCTATAAAGTGCAATGGACATTCATTTCTAGGATGCTTTCTAGTGCACCTGGGACAAAATATGGGCAAAGCCATATCGGCTTCCTCTTGTTTCCTTTTGATATGCAAGGTGTCCATTTGCATGGCAAGATTCTGCCTCATCTCGCTCATGAAATCTTCTAGCCAATTCTCAAGTTCGTTTCTAAGGGATGAACTGGATGAGGATGTACTGGCTAAAGTTTGACTTTCCCTACCTCTCTTTCTAGCTGACCTAGAATGGTTTCTAAACAAAATCTTTATGTCATCATATGGCAGTTGGTAGATGTCTCCCCTAGCCAACAAATGGAGGGTATCTAGAAGGTCTTCAAGGAATCCTCTAAGTAGAACCAACTTTAGATATTCGGGGTTAAGTGTCCACCTGGCCCTTTTATAACTGAGTTGAAACCTTTGTTCATAGTCTTCTAAAGATTCATCACTTCCCATGGTCATTAAAAAGATTTCTTCCTTGGTATCCTTTGACCTACAGTAGTCCTAGTATTTGTTTTTAAAGGCTTGCTCCATATGAGCCCAAGTTGTGATGGTGTTTTCAAGTAACCCCATGAACCAGTGCATTGCTACATCCTTAAGGGTAGAGGGAAACAATTTCAACTTCTGCTCGTCATATTCATAGTCATAGGTTTGACAGAGAACAACAAAATCAAACAAGAAGGTATCAAGCTTTTCGGTAGTCAATCCATGGAAGTGAGGTAAGGTTGAAGGACTTATGTTTTTCATTTTTGTGTCCCCATTGGTATCTCAGATAGGAAAGGCACCTTCTACTCTTTCCCCATTTCCTCTAACATTTTTGTTTTCAGCCATGGTATTAGGGGGAATAGTTTCTTGCTCTTCTTCTGTTATAGGATCTTTGTATATCTCTGGAGGTTCACCTATAGGTTCTTCTGGATCACTTCCACCAAAGAAGAGAGAAGGGTGACTTAGTGATTTGGTGGGGATGTTGGGTAGGAATTTTCTTGAATTGTCTCTGTTCCTATGAGGCATGAAAGGAAATCTCTTTTGGGTGATTTTTGTTTTTTCTGCTTGTACCAGCAAAACTGAAATGGATTGAACAAAAAATTGCAACTAACTTAAATGAATCTTGCTAAAATGGAAATTATAGAATTGAAATGAAAGCAGAAAATGACTAATCTACTTTGTTGGAATGGAAATGCCTAATCTACACTTGCTAAAATGAAATTGCATAATTGAAATGAAAGCAGGAAATTCCTAATCTACGCTTGCTGAAATGAAAATTGCAGATTTGAAATGAAAGAAGGAAATGCTTAATCTACTTTTGTAGAATTGAAATTGTATAATTGAAATTGTATAATTGAAATTGAACAACTACTGTACTTTTGTTGAAATAAACTACTTAATAGAATGTTGCAGTAGAAAATAAAAGAAAAGCAGTAATCACAAAATACTCTGATGCTTCCTTGGCAACAACACCAAAAAGAGTGGTGAGCTCCAATATTGCAATAATAATGCTGGGACTTCCTTCTTTACTTTTATCAACCCGGTAGTTCGTAACAAACTTGGAAGCGATGGTGATGTATGCACAAGTAGTAGCTCTTATTGTAGGCTGTCACTTGATCAACTGGTACAAGTTCACTAGGAGCTTAAGCCAACTTCTATGAGTTCTCAGAAAAATCTTTAACTGTGATGAAAGGAAAATAAATCTACAGAGGCTATTCTACTTGCAAAAAGAGAAGGAACACTGAAATAAAATGCAACTCCTAGCAAACCCTAGTTTACCCACTAACCCTACTTTTGCAAGAAAATAGATGGAAACTATTGAAATGGTTGCCATTGACTACTGAAAAGGTAAGTTGCATTTATTCAAGCTACTTCTGAAGAGAAATGAGAAGAAATCATGTTTTTGTACTTTTGAGTATTTTTATGTGGAATTATTATGTTTGTGATTTGACTAGTTGTCACTGTGCAGAGGTTTGGTGGTGAAGGAAGATGGAGTTGACTTTTACCGAGGGTGAGGAAGGTGTGAAGGGGTCCTAAGAATCCCCTAGTACCCTTCTGAAGACTTCCATTGCAATCAGACTTCGAAAAATCACATAGGAAATTCTAGAGGAGGTTGTAGGGGATCCATAGGAGGTTCTACAGGAGGATCTACAGGAGGAGGCCAAAAGTGGTTTTTGGAGTTTTGAAGGTGGAAACATGATGGGAAAAGGGACATGAAGGCTGGTTGAAGGTGTTTAGGGGTCTAGAACTTGTCAAGGAAATTCAGGGATGAATGAGATGGTTGGATTTGTTCAAAGGGTAAGAAAGCAAATTTATGAAAAATGTAGAAATTAGGGCAGATTGGTGAAATGTGGTGAATGAGTTGGGAAATCTTAGAGAAGTGGGTTGGTGCTAGCTATTTGATAGAGGGATGGTGAGCTTAGATGTCCTACAAGAGATCTGCATATGTACTTAACAAAATTGGCCATAGAAAGAACTAAAACAGAGTTTTGTCTAACTTAACCTAATTTTTGACCTAAAACCTGAAAATACTGAATAGTACCTTATGAATAGAAAAGCATATGAGAGAGCTATGGTGAAAAGACATGAAATGATCTAGAAACTAAATCTAAACCAATATTTCCAAGTCAAAGGATCACACTAGCAGTTGCATGAAAGAGCAAAAATTGTGTTTTTGGTTGTAGCAGTAGTGCCTTAACCTCAAATCATGGTCCTAAGAAGGGAGAAAGGATATCAAGACCTATTGTTGGCCCTTTTGGATCTTGTTTTTGTCACTACAACAACTTACTTAAGGAAATTGAAACAAAAATAACTATTCTAACCATCAAAAGCAACCTAATTTAACAAAGCAAGATGATCCTAAACAACAGAAATTTTCTCATGAATGAAAGCAAAAGCATATAAATACACAAAGGAGGTGCTGGGTAGCTTGGTTTGGGCCCTAACTCAAGAGCTTCATCCCTATGGAAAGGATCAATGTTGGATCAAAAACTATTTCATCTTCATTTATCAAAAAATAGTTGTTACATCATATAAACTGTCTTCAAAAAGAGCTCGAAAATGAGCTAAGTAAAAGGCTGCACAAAAGTACAAAAATATATGAAGAACTGGCTAACCTACTAAGGCTCGAAGCCTTCTTATTTATACAAATGGGGACTCCCAACAGTCCTCCTAAAATTAAGGAACTTGACTTCCTAGAACTGAAGATAACAACAATCCTACTTGACTTGCTCAGTTGCCCCTAGGAAACATCAATGTGGGCCTTTGTACTCTGAGCTGCTGATGGAGGATTTGAGGAAAGGGGTCATTAAGGAAGGATACACCCCTCCTACAAGTCCTCTTCCCTTTTTCCTCGAGTTTGGCTGCCATTTTCTCATAAATTCATTGTCCTTGTCCAAAATTGTCCAAAAAATCTGCAATAAACACTCATTAGACTAAATGGCAAAGTGACTAACCCAATTCACTCCATTGACATAAATATATTCAAAAGCATGCACAAATCTACTGAGAATGGTGGATTAGATTGAAATAAGAGGTAGAATGAGCCCATATAGTTGCCCATTTCTGAAGCTCATCACTCTCCATTTCTTGCAATTTTTCAAAAAGAAACTGCTTCCCTTCCTTCATTGAATTCAACTGCTCTCGAAGTTTTGTGCTCTTCCTTTCATCCTCATACATTTGTTTCACCATATCCATCATTATGAACAAGTCTCGCTTCATGTCTTCATCAGAGAGTCTTGTGAAGGAGGAGGATTTTGAAAAGTCACTTGTAGAAGTTGTCATTACAGAAATGAACAAAAGAACTTCAACAAAATTCACAAAGATTTTAGAATCTATTGACAAAATTTCTAAACGAAATGGCAGTAGAGTCAAACTCTTATTCAAGTAGCCTTTTGCAAACAAACCCTCTTGTGCTTCAAGGGTTTCCTTGAGGTCCTTTGGGTAAGGAGAATGCCTTGAGCCCTTCTTCCTTTTTGTCTTTTCCTAGACTTAGCTACCAGTAGCTTTCCCTTCACCTTCACAAACTCAAACAACAATCAGTTTACAAACAGTAAAATAGTCAAATTCTTTGTACTATTTAAACACCTTTTAATTCAAACAAGTAACCTATTGGTTAGTCAATCAAGCAACTTGCTCTAATTCCACCTGATCTGAGGGAGTTTGACAAGTTGTTATGCTTACAAGAACCTCCCACTTATCTTAACAAATAAATGATCTAACTTATTTATGACATTTGCATAATTAAACACTTGAAACAAGTGTATGTGTTTTTTTTTCTTTTAACTATTTTAAGTGCCTTAAGTCCATTTGTTCCTAATTATATTAAACACATATAACAACCATATAATGCAGCAAATAAACAACCACACATAACAACAAATTTAATATAGGAGTTCACCCAAATATCGTCGGCTACGTCTCCTTGAGATTTTGTCATCTTGACTTGGCTCTATGGGATTATGGAAAAGTTTCTTTTACAATTTCTACATTTAACTCCAAAGGTTACTGAACGGAACGAATGGGTTTAGAATACCATCTATATCCCTGTCATGATTGTCATCACTCTGTAAATAGTTCTAAACTCCCTTAGACTTGATTCCTTCAATCAACACTCTGAGCTACCCTGTGCTTCTTGATGGCACTAACTCCTTCAAAATTCTTTAACTGTCACTGAAACCTCTTCTACTATCTCCATCACATATTATAACCAACAATAAACTGATCATTTGCTCAAAATGAGCACTGCATCCCCAAACTAGGCCTTCCTCCACAGTTGGCACTGGGCTGCCTGAAACTTCCATGTAGCATATAGGCCTTTAGAAGTCTCCAAAAGCTTTTGAAAATCCCCACAATGGATTCAAAAGCCTCATTATAGTTATTAATGACTACTGGTTTGCTGAGAACGAATAATGGTAACTCCTACAACTGCCTCCAACCCCTAGTGGCCCTGAGCTCCAAAATCGCCCTGGATGAAAATCTCTATGAAGATGACTTTCTTAGCTTCTCTATACTATTCCATTGGCTTCAATAAGATCCAATTACCCTAGCTAGCCTCTTGTTTCACTCCCTCTCTTTCTCTAGTCAAAAATTTCTCCTCAAGTGCATTTAATCAATTTCCCCTAGGGATATTCCACCAATTTTGGTGAACTACACCTAACTCTAGTTAAACTTGGCATAACCCCTATGTTTAGCTGCTCCACAAGGTTGACTATCAGAGGTAGCCGTTACAGTAACTTTCTAGTGCACATATGGAGCGGTTAACCCTCAGTGGTTAGGGATAAGGTTGGTATTCATATTAATTGGAAATCGCATGGGACTATTTACTTAGTAGAATATCCACCATCGATCAATCTCACTTGATCCTTCTTTGAATTTACCTTTTATCAAGTGTTTCAATCCACGTCATCAATTTCACTCCTTCAAATCCAACGGATATCACGTCACCTTCTCACCAACTAGCTCGGTCGATCTCCACCGTCGATATGCCCTGCTCGATCCAATGGCTATCACCAACTAGCTTAGCCAATCTACATCATTGATGTGACCCTCCAATTGAATGAGTTCCACACAATATCACATGAAATCTTTCATGATTGATATTAGATCGATAGTGTGTGAGAAAAGTGGTTTTCTCATGCTACGTGCTAACCACTAAGGTTTATCACGTGAAATTTAGGAATATTGCTTACAACTTTTTGCCCACGCAAGATATTGTTTCCCACTTTCCGAATACTGCCCATGTGCTCAATATAGAACTTAAATTAAGATGTTTAAGGGAAGTTTTAGCGCTTAAACCAAATTAATCTTGGTCAAATGTCCATAAATTGTAGTTTACTGGACTTTTCAAATTGCGATAAATCCTTCATACGGTGTCAGTTTTTCGAACCATTCATGGTGCTGAAATCAAGAATACGAGATCTATCCGGTCACTTAAGTTCAACAATATTTCTAACACTTTGAAATTTAAGCTATCATTAAGGTCCTTGATAATATCTAATCATTTCCTCCAAGGAATCCCTAGCTTTTGGGAAATGGTATCTACGGTTTTTGGTTGAATATTCAATAATATGTAAAAACCTTAGCATAATATAGTTTGAGAGTAAGACTGTAGGGTATGCATTAAACCTTAGGATTGAGTGGTTTCACTAAAAATAAAACTATAATAAGGGTTAGGTAAATGAATATCTAGGGTTTGTAACTAGAACCCTACAAGTACACTTTTGAGAATTCATGGAAACCCTAGATTCATAGGATTAACATTGTGATCTTATCCTTGTATATCTTGCTTCATTATACTTGCTGGTAAAGAACTGTAGGCACATGATGAAGGATGTCAAAACTATTAAAGAAACATGACAAGGATGCAAAACAAAGACTTGTTCTTCATGATGTCTCCTTGATAATGATTAGCATGATGGAAAGAGCGAGTTATATGGACCATGATGTTATTGAATCTTCAAATTGATGAGTCATTCCAAGAACACATTGAAAGTAGTAGCAAAAACATGTTGTAATATGGAGACAAAACATGCAAAGGAACATTGCCTTCAGAGGGAGAAAGTAACATAATTTGACATGATCCCTTGACTAAGAGGCCATATGATCTGGTAACTTTGATATCAATGATTTTCTTGGAATATGACTTGGCTCCTTGGGAGGAAATATTGCAAAAGCATGTGAAGAGGATGGAAGCAGAGTTTATTTAATAATAATTTACCTACAACTACATGATTTGATCGTGGAACACATGGTTTGTGTGGATTTCATTGTTGATGGTTTGAATAAACATAAGGAGATGATATGACTATTTGAAAAGGTATGAGGAAAAACTCTATAAAATGCATGTGCTAGCAGCTGTAAGAAAGTTTTGGTTCCTTGAAAATAATAGATGAACGGATTGATGAAAAATTTGACCAATTGACAAGATCTAGAAATATTGAAATTTGATACATAATAGTGATCCGAGGAGTCGAATCACATTGTCATGAAGATAGAGTGTGAAAGAATTTGACCTCATAAAATTTTGTCACCTAAAAAGGTCAAAGTCCTCATATGATGTGAAGCCCTGTAGTTACAGTGATATCTCCACAAAATAGAAAGTAGTTGATGTTTTGATGATATATGAGAGAATCTAAGGATTGCGATTACGTTTCCATGATTGAGAAAGAGTAAGGAATCTCCTCCATGTTTGAGAAGTTCTACAAATCTCCTCCTTGGTTTACAAAAAGTGATGATCGACACCATATTCTTCATGTGTTAAACACTAGGACTAGACTAACATTCGTAAGTCTAGTGAAGGCACTATGAGGCAGAACGTAGGATTGAATAAGCATCTAGGGTTGGTACTTCTTAAGGATTAGGAATCCAATATAGGAAGTAGTCTTATGGATCAATTCTCTCTAAGGATGGGATATGGTATCCAAGATAAGAGTGGTCAAAGAGGACTAATAAAGATAAGAATAGTCCTAAAATGACATACCTAGTGAACATCCACATATGGTATGTACCTCGAGATGTAGTGTGGTGTGTCACGTAAAGCCTCCCAACATTTTTCTCTAATATAGTGGAGAGATAGAACTTGTTAGTAAAAGATATGCTATGTTGATAATGTTGGTTAAGATGTTGATGATTAAATATGGCTTATTAATCAGACTCCTTATGAGAATATTTTAGTTTCATTTTATCCTTATATCAATTGTGGAGTTATGAATACCTCCCTAGTTAAGAGGGTGTGTTGGAGAATGAAACTAAGTTCAGTCTTCATAAATATATCACAATAAATTTTATGTAAAAATTAAAAAGAATAAAAAGAATAATTTTTTTTTCAAGCATGGGTTTCATGCTAAAGAAGTTATTATTTTACTATTTATGCATGTTTTGTAGGTTTTAACCTTGTACAAAAATTATGCACAAATGAATTCTTCAAGTAGAAAAATAAACAATTGCGAGAACATGAAACAAATATACACAAATATTTTCCCCTAGATCTCAAAATTGGGTCTACCTAATTTAATTTTCATTATATTCCTTTCAATGTTGAAATACATATATATACATGTCAAATCATTCATAAATCCCAACCATTAACCTCAGATTAGAACATAACCGTAGCTCCCTAGGCCATATCTACAAAATACCATGGGCAGAAAACCATCATGCCCAAAACCATGTTAAAAATCCATGCACAAAACCATGGATAGGTTCACTCACCATATTTGGGTCCATCCCCATCCTTGGGTCCACATAAAAAAATTCCCTTGGCGATACCGCAAACCTCGTGCAAGGGGGATACCACCCCTTTGTAAATCCCCTGAAAGGGGGCTGCTTCCACCACTGTGATGACCATGTTGTGCCTCACGCAAAGTACATCAGCTGATTCTAGGCAGGGAAAGAATATAACACATACCGAACATGTTATTCATGCTTATAGGATTTGATGAGTCAACGAGTCAAAGACATATTTGGACTTAGTATAAACAAAAAGGAAAGATAATTTTTTCAATATGTGTTTTGGGTAAAATTTCCTCTAGAAGAAAAATTAGCCTATCTATCAAGTCACCCTCCTCCAAAAGAAATGTATATTCACACCACTCTAGACAAGTATAAATAGAAGAAATTTGGAGCTCATTTTCGACACACAATTTTGGACCATCTGACTTAAAATTTCAGAGAGATTAAGGAACACAAAAATTTGAAATGGACAAGAAAAAATTAGCTTATCTTTAACTCAATATTATAGAAGTTTTTCCTAAACATGTCCATCATTGAAGATATGTTTCTGATGATCTACATGTTTTTGGTCTCTTGTTATAGATAAATTTTCTAAATAAATGTCTATGGGTCTTGGATATATCATTTTGATCTCATTCTATAATAAGAGAATTTTCTGGGTTTTCCCCTTAGAGGGGTTTTGCATTGGCTTGGAGCCTATATCTTGTGTTCTTGGTGTTCTTGTGATCTTAATGTTTTATGTTTGGTAATTTATGGATGAACTAATAAAAACATAATAAGATAATGGAAACAAAATCAAAAGTAATTATCAAATAATGAAAATTTGAATTTAACTTGCCAATCTCTCATTTCTCTAAAATAAACGTCGGATAAATAATCAATGTGACTTCAAAATCTATTTCAACTATGTTGTCCTTTCCAATAGGATTGGGATATAAAGATTAAATAAGAAAGGGATTAAGGAAAGGTGGACTAGCTTAGCATCAAATATGCAACAAAAAGCCATTAATGGTTGTCTCAAAAAGTGATTGGCACCTCATCTTAATTGACTTCCCTATCATGTCTCATTTTTTAAACTCATGTGAGTAGATTATTTGTTCATGACGGTCCAGGTTCTACGCCTTGATGCTGACATCTTTGTTAATTCAATTTCCTTGGGTCTCTTGGTTTCCTTTCCTAATTCGTCTACTAAATCATGTACCCAATTCGATTTCCCTCAATCTTGAATGCATGAAATGTTTTCCCAAATGATAGTGTATGAGGAAACAAAGGCCTTACATTACCAAACATACATAGTCCATTTGTTCATTCACCAACTATATCTATACCTTGAGTATCTCAATCCTAGAATGATTTGTGAACATCGAGCCAGGTTGCCTACCTATGAATGACTAGCCATGGTTTGCAAGGTGGAAGGTAATACGGGCCTATTTGATTCCATATCTTCATTTATGTGAGTCTTATATACCCTTTTGCGCAGTCAATCACTACATAAAGTACCCCATTTTCTTAGGGAAACATTGCATCTTACCTCTGACACCCACATTGGTGATTAGTGTTGGAGAGTCAAGATATTTGTAGATTAGAGTTGAATTTCCTTGATAACTACTTGTGATATTAGTTGTACTTTTATTACTTTTATTTCTTCTTCATCAAGCAATTACCAAAACAATGAAGATAATAAATATTCAAAGTACACAAGGTAGAGGCTCCAAGCTAGGGAGAAACCCCTACAAGGAGAAACCCAGAAAGAATGCTTGTCTTCTTATAGAACCAATTCAAATGAGACCTCCAAGACCCAAAGACCAAAGCCATGGTTCCTCGAAGGATCAATTAGCCCTCCAACAAGATCGGGCTTCCAAAAAATTCAATGTCCACCAAAGTCAATAAAAGTTAAACTCTTACAATCTGCTCTAGTCAAAGTTTCAGTCCTATAACTTTAGATCTGCAATTTAGCCTACAACTTTCGGCCCTACAACTTGCATAAGAAACCTTAATTCACTTACAGGTGTGAGCATAAATGGTCTAATTTTGAGATATTCTTCCTTCTCTCTTGACTTCCCCTTCTTTTCTCAACTTTCACTCTTGAAATTCCTTCTTGTCGTATTGTATATCAAACTTCTATGTGTGCTCTAAATGAGTCAAATTCTCATGCTATATATACACTCTTCAAGAGGTCGAATAAGACTCCTTTAGGCCGACTTATCCTAGGCAATGCCAACTTGGTATTGGAGGATAAATTGAGTTTCTAGATAAAATATTAATGATTTTAATTTGTTCCAACAAGTCCACATAAGACTATAATACATGAAATTTTTTATCCTTTGATTGAAGAAGCCCTAGAAGCATGAAGAACGTGCTTTGACCTAGAATTTGAGAATGGAACCAATGCTTGAATAAATAAAAAATAATTTTCTCTTTTTCATATAAAATATACAATGTCATGATTACAAAAGTTGTTAGGAAGACCGAATCTAGTTACACTCTCCAACACTCCCTCTTAAATAGGGAGGTATTCATAATTCCGTCATGTGGTAGAGGGATTCTCAAATTGAAGTATTCTCATAAGAAGTGTGCGATTGATAATCCATCTTTTAAGCATCAATATTTTAGCCAACATTGTCTATGTACCAAGGCCTTCACTGACAAGATCTACTTATATAATATCATAATGTTGGGATGCTTTATGTGAGACACCACATTACTTCTTAAGGAATATACCCCATTTAGATGTTCACTAGGCATGTCCCTTTAGGACTATTTTTATGTTGGATTCCCAATCCTCAAAGAATATCAATCCTCTTTGAATACTCTTGTCTTGGATGCCCTACATCATTCTCAAAGAGTATTGGTATATGATACTACTTTTATCTTCGATCTCCCAATCCTCAAGAAGTACTAATCTTAGATTCTTATCCAATTATCAAACCCCATTCTCCCTTTATGGTCTTCATTTAGATGTACGACAGTTATTCCTGGCCTAGTGCATGACACATAAATAAGAGAATATAATGTCCATGATTACTCCTTCTCAATTAGGGAGGATACATGCACCAAATCAATATTCTTCTTAAGTACTCAAGCTTCATTTTTGGAAGTGCCTTTCTTAGAATATTAGCTACTTGTTCATCTATAGCAATATAATATAGCTTCACAACCACATCATGTACCGAGCTTCTGATATAGTGGTACTTATTGTTAATATGCTTGTTCCTAGCATTAAACACTAGGTCCTAGGTCAACCTTATGCAACTTTGGTTGTGAAAATGTATAATTGTAGGTCTTAATGGTCCTTCAAATAAATCTGGCACTAGCTTTCTAAACCAAACAACCTCTCTGTAATATTCACTTGTAGAGACATACTTGGATTCAACACTACTCAAATCAATGGTATCTTACTTCTTGCTCATTCATGAGATAATGGAAGATCCAAGAATAAATAATCCCCCAATAGTGCTTCTACCATCTATCTCACTACCACCTGAATCAAAGTATGTATATCCCAATAATGAATTTCATTACCAACATATCTAAGGCAGTGATGCATTGTCCCATAATGATATCTTAGCATGTGTTTGGCTTCTATCCACTGGTCATGTCTTGGCTCCATCTGAAATTCATTGAGGACATTTACAACAAAAGAAATGTTAGCTCTAGTATTCATAAGATACATTAAGGTGCCAATCAACTATCTATAACATGTAGGATCCACTAGAATATATTATGAACTCCTCAACTTATTTATATTGGTAATTATAGGAGTTGTCATAAGATTACTATACATCATGCCAATTTTCTGTAATATCTTGATCACATATTTTCCTTGACCAAGATATATTTCACCAGGTTTCTACGAAGCCTCTAGTCTCGAATAAAAGTGCATAAGTCCAAGACCCTTCATATAAAATTTAGCTAACATTTGCCTCTTGAATTATTGTATTTGGTTATCCACACCTCTCACAAGTGAGTCATCTATATATAAAAGTACGATCATAGGTTCATCCTTGACCACTTTGATGTAGATGTTAGGATCTATAGAACTCTCGACAAAACCAAGTCTCAATAGGTATTCGTCCATCCTCGCATAAAATGCACTAGGTTCATATTTCTAGCCATATAGAGCCTTTGCCAATATGCAGACATGTGTCTCCCTCTTATGGACTTTGAATCCCTGAGGTTGCTCAATATAAAGTGGCAGCCTAAGAGACAAGAGATCTAATAGTTGTATATCTTGTTGTGGAAGTGAATGTTTCTTCATAATCAACACCTTCCTTTTGTGAAAAGCCTATCACCACAAATATAGCTTTATACTTGTCAATTATTTCATACATTGTATGCTTTATCTTATATATCTATTGGGAAGTGACAACAAATTTTTCACTTGGTCTAGGAACAAATTTTGAGACATCATTATTTATTTTCAACTATATCTTCATAGGAGGAGGGTTATGCCTCAATGATCTTGGTCATATAAGCTATATAACTAGAATAAATTTTATGTGTCTTTCTTTCTCTAAAATTTCCCTTAGTTGGTGCATGTCCCTCTGCCTCATGTTGAGTTGCCTTCAACAAAGGAAGTTTCTTCCTAGTTTATGGAAGAGCAACATGTTGCACAAGTTCACTAGGTGCTTCAAAATCTTCATGACTAGATGTAGGATCTTGAACATTGTCATCCCTTTATATTTCCTCAAAAATGGATACCCCTTCTTCACCATAATCAATTCAGATATCTTTGGACCTCATGCAAGCTACATTTTCATCAAATATGACATCTTTTCTTAATTCAATATGATGATCCTATTGAATGTAGATTTCGTATGATTTTGTTGAAGCACTATAACCAACCAATATTCCTTTTTTACTTGTAGGATCTAATTTCTTCCTCCTTTCCCTTGTAATATGCATGTAAATTGGACATCCAAATATTTAGAGATGATCCACACTAGGTTTCTTTAGAGTGAATGCTTATTCTATAGTCATATTATTGAGAATTTTATGAGGACTCCAATTTTGCAAGTAGAAATTTGTTACATGTGATTCACCCCATAATAATTTAAGGAGGTCTTGGTCATGAAGCATGTATCTATCACATTTTTTAATTGATTTTTTCTTCCTTTTAGCCACACCATTTTGTTCAGGTTTATAAGGAACAATTAGCTCTCTCTTTATCGTTGCTTCCTTAAAAATGTTATAATCTATTTGAGGTATGCTCTCCTCCATTATCAAACCTTATGGTCTTTATCTTCCTTTCTAGCATATTGTCTACTTCGTTCTTGAGTTCTTGAAGTTTCTCAAATATGTCATCTTTATTCTTGAGGGGGTATATCCATGTTTTCCAAGAGTAATCAGTAATGAATGTCACAAAAATTTTTACCAATCAAAGAATACCTATTACCTCAAAACGATAACTCTAGCCCAAAAACTCCCAAAAAACATGAAAAACAACCCAAAAAACATGAAAAAATAACCCAAAATCGAAAATTGTGTATTCTAGAACGATGTTTTTTATGGTAAATTTTCAACAATTTTTTAAAACCCATTTTTTTTTACAAAAGTGATGAAAAAGCACCCTCAAAACAAAAAGTGTTGATGCTGGAATAATAAAAAAAATCTGGGTTACAATTTTGACACTTTCTAGCAATGGAGTTAAAGATAAAATATCAGGACTTTGAAAAACTGTAAAATTCCAACAGTTCTCACACATGATGTTAAAGATAAAATATCATGTCTAAAATCCTTATAATTCCAACAATTTTCATCCATCTTGTTAAAGATAAAACATCTTGACTCTAAAAAACTCTAAAATTGTAATTTTTTTAAACCATAGCATTAAAGTTAAAATATCATAACTTAGAAAAACATTAATATTTTGACAACTTTTCAACAATGGAATTAAAAAACTTAAGTTTTTAACATATTTCAACCATGAAATTATTGACAAATTATATGACTAAACAATTTTTAACAATGTACAAGTAAATGAAAGATTCATTATTCCAAGAGTAATTTTTATTTTAAACGCTAAAAGTACAGAAAACTTACCTTATTGCAACAAAAACCTAAAAATAAACCATCAAAATGAAGTGTCCCCTTTTAATGAGAGATTAAAATTTCAAAAATTTTAAAATTATCTTATACCAAATTATAACAATAAATAATATCATGGCAATATCATTGTATAAATTAAAAATTCAACATTAATTTCTAATATTTTTTTACTTATAATCAAAATATCAACTTTTGTAGATTGAATATAACATAAATTATTTTTGTAATTCATTATTTCATTGTGGATATTCTAAAGAGATGAATTTTTCATAATTAAAACAGATAATCCAACAAACATAGAAATGACTCATAACTTCATGTAAGATAATATGGAAGTCAAAATATTTATTTCAAGTTATCATGCAAACATCATTTACATAAAATGTCTTAAATATTTATTCCAAATCACTTATAGGTTCGGGCACACCATCAAAATCTACATCTTCAAATGAATGATTGGATACAGATGAAGATGATCCATATTCGTCTCTTTCATCAACTAGTGCCCCATCTAAGTCAACATGCATTCCCACCATTTCAGGTTTCAAAAGTCTTATCAATCTATGACTAGGATCAAAAAACTCCCATATCAACAATGTTCCTTTTGGTAGAAACTTCTTCAAAATCTCAATGGTCTTGAAGTGAAGAATTCCTCCCTTTGTTAAATTAACATCATAAACAAGTATGTCAACAACCTCCAATTTTAAGAGGTTTGTGCAATGACGATTTATATTTGTGCCCTTTCATTTTCTCTTTATTCCAATTTTTTTATTAAATACCATCTTTGGCTTGCACACACCATTGAATGGGTGGGTATTTGTGGAATACAAATGTACTTTAATAGCTGTAATATCTTCATTTTCTTTAATCACCTTTATAACCTTGGAAACCTAGAATGGATAGCCAAGTGGATCTCCACTTGCTAAGACTGCTATCATTTAACGCTCCTTAACATCCTACATAGAACCCCTGTAAAGTTATTCCATGGTTTCACGTTGTGCACTTGATCTTATAGAGAATAAATATATATTTCTCTTTCCTCTACTTGTGGAGAATTAATAATAACTTGAGATTGTTAATGGTCAAAAATGTGTATTTCCTCATGCTCATTTCGCATATTTTGTGGCCAAATAAATGAAGTCTTCAAAATTGTATCTTCATTTATTGATCTTGAAATGATATCTCTTTGATTATTGAAAAAATATCCCCACCAAACAGAATAAAAAACATCAAAGTACTCTTATGTATCTCTAAATGTCTTTTAATTTCTTCAAAGCATTCAAAATAATTTATATCTCTCTTATGCCTTTGTACATTATGGAGTTCAACAATTGATTGTAATAACAATATATTTGATGAAAATATTGGATATTCTCGAATGAACTTCAAAAATGCTAAACTTGATGATAGCCCCCATTTTGTAACAGTTGAATGCTTCTTTCCCCATATAAGTGTTTTTCCCATCAATTTTTTTGATACAAAATTGATTTTGGCAATTAATGTCATTAAGTTGTTTAATGAATTTCTCCTCACCATGTGATCAAAGAATAAACCTTCGCTTGTCGATAGTTTCTTCCAACACATGAAAAACATGCTCTAGAATGTATGATTTCTTAATACATTCAATTAATGATGGTAGGAACCCAACATCTTTCCTCCTCAATGTTATTGCAAAACAACCGAACATAAGATCAATATGGTCATGAGTATTCCCAACAAGAAGGAAATAAACCTTTACCTTTTTAAAAATTCCCAATTGAACAAGCATGTTTGGGTATCCAAAAAGAACTTGATTTTTGTTTTCATGACTTGTGTTGTCTAATTGTAGATACAAAACTTTAGTAAGAATACCAGACCAATGAGAAACCACATCATGGATTATATTTAAGGTCATATTTGCATCATTATGCATATATGGATCTATGAAGTAAAACCTTGGCAACATCTTCCCATTAAAGACCATACATCCACCCAAGTGAAACTGAATAAAATTTTCCTCGTGTAGTTTTTTTGGTGTGCAGAAAAAATGTGGCACCGGTGTTTTCCTTTGGTCCATACCATCAGTTAGCAAACCCTAATATTTTTTTGGATTATCATAACACTTCTTTCGATGTTTAGACATTTTTTTCCTTTCACTTATTTGCTGATTTTGATGCTCTTGAAGTGCTTTGAAAATGGAATTTGCATATAAAATAAAAGAAACCTATTAATAAATATATTTTTATAGTTGATAACTATCAAATTTTGTAAAATAATTATGCATAACTATTTTTGTCCCATGACATTTGTCCTTTTTTAATTAAAGAGAAGCACATGTACTGCAAACCCCCATCCTTGTCTTCTTAGGAATATGAACATTTTTTAATTCATTCTTCCACATCCTTGTCAAATATGAATATGTAATAAAATTGCTATCTCCATCGATACCTTCTACATATTCTTTGTATAAGTTGTAGAGTTCTCGTCTTGAAAAATTATCTGAAATATGTGTTGTGTATTTATTTGGCATACAATCTTCATGCTTTGAAAATAAGTATTTCAACCATGACATTGCAGTATTTTATAATGGATCAACCTCTCATCTATAACCTACTTTTGAATAAATTGTGGGATCTTTTTCCAGTCTTTCTTGGATTCTTGACAAACAAAAATTACCAATTGAATGCAACATTTTGAAAGACTTTTTAAGGAGAAATACATTCTGAATATGATAATCATAACCTGCTAATGTAGATTGCATACAACCCACTAAATATGAATTTTTCATGCTTTTATTCATTGACAAATGTTTATTCCTTTTCTCCAAAGAAAACTTGAAATCCATATGTTTCAAGCAATCCTTTCGACAACATTCACTTAAAATAAGATCACCGATAAAACTTTTTCTTGTGAGATATTATGTTGTAAGCCTTGTATAACTAGAATATTTTGGATTGATATGAAAATTTCTACTCCTACTCTTAGATAAAATATTTTCTTGTAACATCTCCATCATTTCATTATCCAGTGTAGAACCATTTTCATCATCATTAGGAGGAATATTATCCTCATTATGATCACTTTGAACATAGTTAGGAAATTCGTCACCACCATTGCTTGGAAAGTATTCATTACCATCCTCACATGAAGAAAATTATTCACTACCATCATCTATACTTTTGAAATCCTGACTCAGACGAAATTATTCGCCATATTCATCCATGCTTTCGAAATCTTCCCATGGAGGATTCAATTATTCATCACCATGGGTGCCTTTGAAACACTGACTTAGAGAAAATGTATTATTCACATATGTTCCTCTAAAATTATCATTTTTAAGAAACTCTTCATGCTCCCCTTCATAACTGGATCTCTCATAATATTTAGAATTAGGACTAAGTAGAAAATATGACTCTCTATTTATAGTCAAATTATCATTTGAAGGGAATTCTTCATCCCCCCCTTCATCAATGTTGCTCCCATAATCCTTAGGATTATGATTGAGTAGAAGCTTTGAATCTCTATTTACTAGAAATTCTTCATCCTCCCCCTCCACTTCTTCAATGTTTCTCTCATAATCCTTAGGATTAGGACTAAGTGGAAGATTTTAATCTCTATTTATTGTAATATTTTCATCCTCCTCCTCCCCTTCCTTAGTGTTTGTCTCATAATCCTTAGGATTACGACTAAGTCGAAATTTTGACCCTAGAAATTCTTCATCATGCCCTTTATTAGTGGCGCTCTCATAATCTTTAGGATTAATACTAAGTGGAAAAATTGACTCTCAATTTACATAAAATTCTTTTTACTTCCCTTCATCAATGATGCTCTCATAACCCTTAGGATTAGGACCAAGTGGAAAATTTGACTATCTATTCATAGTGAACGAAATCCTATTATATTCATCAATATGAATAGAGTTGTTGTGTGATGAAGATGTTGACGTTGGAAGAAAAACTTCACTATCAAAAGAATCAATGACTATCAAATAGAAGATGTTGAATGAGACAAATTCACTCTCTCCCAATCACAATTTATAGCTTAAAGATTGAAAATTTCCCTCTAAAGTTCTCCCCCAAAAGTTTTCGTCGAAAATTTTCCCTATATAGTTTCCCTCCAAATTTTTTGTTTGAAATATTTCCCTCCCAAATTTTCATCTAAAATATAGTTGAAAAAATTTAACTAAACTTTTGGTCTTGAAACATTTCACCCTACTTTCTATTCAAAATATCCACGAAAATGTTTCATTAATGCATTCCTTCAAAATAAAAATAATTTTTTTATTTGAATTATTTAACATTTCCTACGAAACTAAATTAATTTTTATAATTTCTATTTTATTTTTTATCTAGCATTGAACAAAAGTTAATCTAAACCTATATTATTAACTATATATTAATTTTCTTAACTTTAATTTTAATCCACATTCGAGAAACACTAAAGTAATATGACAATATGTGTTTTATAATAATGTTCTTTGTTCCTATTCATCACATCACATCAAGTATTCTAGTTTTTATTAAAATGTTTGGAGGAGCAATTTTGCGGAGGAGATGCATTGGCATCGATAACACATTGAACGAAAGTTTTTCACATTTCAAAGGTTAGTTTTCCTTCTATTTTGACCATTTAAATAGGAATTTGGGGAAGTTTGTTGTTTTATTGTTTTCATTCTCCAAAATAATTTTTTTTTATGCTTTTTTCCTTTTTCATTTGTTTTTTGCAATATCATATTTTACGGGAAAATTCACATGAAAAATTTTGTCTTTTATATATTTTTATACTAAAGAAGATGAAAACAACTCAAATTTATATGATTTTTAGAAGAAAAAATAAGATAAATTATATTTTTTAGGGCTACTCGTTCCTCCACAAAACAAAAAAACAAAAAAAAAAATCCAATAAAAAAAAGAGTTACATTTTTTTTTCAAAATGGAAAAAAATGTTAAACAAATAAAATTTATATATATATATATAATATATATATATATATATATATATATAATATAATATATATATATATATATATATATATATATATATATATAAACACTTATTTGGAGCAGAGAGCGATGGCGATAGTTAGGGTTTACTCGAGCAGCTTTTGTGCAGTAGCCGCTTTGGCCCCCAAACTTGGCTCTGGCCCTGAGCGCGAACCGGAGTATGGGTTTTCAGATATCGTTGCTGAGATGCTGTTGGCACTCACAGTGAAATGGCCTATTACTTTCCAATCTTTCCCAGGACAAGGCGAATGTGTTTCTGATGCGTTTTCGGTTAAATGGAAACCATTTTTCCTGGAATGGGAGCAAAATACGTCCCTGCAAGGAGAATGCGAGGCGAAGGCTTCAATGGAAGCATCCATCTCTGCGTTGATCCGCGGGAATGTTTTTACTTGGCGGAAAATCGAAATCCCAAGATGTGTTGATAAACAAGGATGTCGACGGGAAGCAAGGCGGTTAGGGGTCAGGGCACAACAAACCCAGATCACAAGGAAAACCAGCTGGAGGGGACTGCATGCTGCAGATCCGTTTTCCTTCACATTGCATGGGCCAAATCTTGGTAGTTATGATTTAGATCTACGCGATCTTGCTCCCTATGATCCCAGGCAGCAGATCGAAGACTTCAACCATAGAGCGAGCAGGGTATCAAAAGATCCAGACATGCACAAAGAAAAATGACCCAAAATAGAGGCAGATCTGGATCTCTGTCTACAGCCAGAGCAGGTAAAAAATACGTGTTTTTAGATTCTGATCAATACCCCTCAGGGGAAAACTCGCTTTATATGGGTTAATGCAGGAGACACACCTTTGCAGTTGAAACACAAAATATGGACAGAAATGGGATACCCAATCCAGATCCAACATCTGGTCAGTGGCAGGTGGTCACTCCAGGACTGTAGATCGCTGGAAAGTTATGAGATTAGGTCAGGATCAATTATTAAGCTAAAGTTCAGATTGAGAGGGGGGGCTCTGCCTCAGGGACAGACAAGTTCTTCAGGGGAAGTCAAAGGAAAAAAATCCGCAGCCCAGCACCAAACCAAGGGAGGTTTATCCTTTAAAAACATCTTACAGGGCAGCAGGAATTCAGGGCCCTCTCCAGGCCACGGCGGCTCTCTGCCCAGGCCATACATAGTTGATCAATCAGAAGAAACCCCAGCTTTAAACTTAGATTCGTCAAGGATTGATGATGTTGTTGAGGCCTATGAAATACAAGCTCTAATATGCCGTTTTAACAGTTTCTGGCCTAAACCCTTGGATCTATTCCATTGGATCTTCACCAGATGGACCATGGAATGTGATATCCATATATGTTCAAAAGGGTTCTTCATAGTGAAATTTACATCCAAGGAAGTCAGAGATACAGTCATAAGTACAGGGCCATGGTTCTGGGGAACAGCGGGGCTGTTTGTGACCCCATGGTTCCCAGATTTTGATCCAAATAAAATGACTTTAACCAAAATGCCAGTTTGGGTTAGACTATACAATCTTCCACTGCACTTTTGGCATGAACGAGTGCTAGAAGGTATTGGGAACAGCATAGGGAAATATGTCTAAACAGATCTGGAAAGGATCGACGGAAGGATCTATACTTTTGCATGGATCTGTGTGGAAGTAGATCTAAGTAAAGGGATGCTGGACAACATAAGACTAGTCTACAAACAACAGAACTGGCTACAGGTACTAGATTATGAAAACACCGCCTTCAGATGCAGGATCTGTAGGCAGACAAGACATTTACAAAGTTCATGTCCAGAAGCCAAGAATAAAAAAAAGCAGAAAGGGAAGCAGAAAAAAGGATGGCAATTTTCACCCCCAGATTCAGAGGACGAAGAATCAGAAGCAGCAGAGGATGAGAACCCAGCAGAGAAAACCAAGGTATCTCAAGAAATGGAGAATCAGAAGGAAACCCCATCAGACAACAAGGCAGAAAAGTCTAGCATGGCTCCTAGTTCAGGAGGCAACAAACGACACCATCTCTCAGACACTTCAGATTCAGACAAAGAAACTGGCCCATAGAATACAGAAACACAGATAGTCATTGCCTCGATCGAGCCATCTCTAGGAGAGTGGCGTAAGGTCGAAAAGAAAAAGGGGAGAAAAACTTGAAGCGTGAGTCCTGCTCACTGCGGGATTTCATTTTTTTCTGCCCCTTCTCCTCCTTCCTCTACTTCTTTTCTCTTTTTCTTATTCTTTGTGCACGTTAGTTCGCTAATGTTGTGTGGGGTGCGAAAGCACTTGAGCCCTTGCGGCAGATTTCGGCATGTTTCAGTACACCTGATTATGTAATTTTTCATTATTTTTTAATAAAAAGTTACTGCTTTTTTTTTGGGAAAATATAATATATATATATATATATATATATATATATATATATTATCTATATATATATATATCTTTGTTTCTTAATAATCCTTTTGTTTTTTTAATAATATATATATATATATATATATATTATATATATATATATATATATAATATATATATATTTATTTATTTATTTATTTATTTTGATTTTTTTTAATTGGGGGCTCTAGGTAGGTGGCGGGCTGCGGGCCCGAGCAGGCATGCTCGCTAGCCATGGCCTCCAATTTTGAAAAAATATTAAATAAAAATGAATATAATAGAATTGTTTATAATAAATATATATATATATATATATAATAGTTTATTAATTTGCTTTAAAATTCTATTGTTTTTTATTATTATAATAATTTATATTTAAAATCTTTAAATTAATTTTTTTTTTATTTGTAAAAAAAATGATTTTTAAAAATTATATAATTTTCTTTTATAAATTTTATTTTTGTATTCAAGAAAAACTCCATTTTCAATATATATATATTAATTATATTGTTAAAATTAAATATATATATTTTTTTTTAATCAAGAATACGTATATAATATATATATATATATTATATATATATATATATATGATTATTATATATTATATATATATTAAGGAAAATGGAATCAAAGAAGATCTTTGTGAATGTTTTTGGATCAAGGGAAACAATTAAATCATCTAAAGTTGTAGCTGGACGCACTATGGATATTGCTAAGCACACCCGAACTGAGAAACATAATAAAAGTTAAGCAAGTGGCCCATCAAGTACATTCAAAATTATTTCAAAATGGAAGAATGCACGAGAAATAAATAAAACAAGTTTACATGGCATGCTATAGATAGTGAAACCGATGATGGTGTACATATCTATCTATATTGTGGTATGATTAACTTTGGGGAACCATATGAGGTGATGGGAAAAGTACGCGACATATGTTTGGTGTCAATTGCAAACATTGTTTATGTTCTTGCAAGATTGATCAATACATGTGAAAAGGATATATATCATCTCTCAGAGGTCAAGTATGACACATATGAAGAATCTACGCAGTTGTGTGAAGAAATTGCAAACAACATTGCAAATAACATTCTAAGTATGTTTATTTTTTTTGTGATATGCATTATTGTAAGGATCATTAATTTTTTTATAAATTATTAATCATTGATATATATTGTATTTTGTTTGATAGGATTTTGTTGAGATTCTTTCAATCATGTTGGAGGGTATTTATTATCTAGAGCAAAATATTATGACTGTGATTAGTAATTTCCACACAAAGACAAAAATAAAGGAGAAGGAATCAAAGAGTAATAATTCGTGACACTGCAATAGTAGATACAGGGGATCAACAAAGAATCACTAAGGTGGGTCAATCTAGTAAAGCTAAACATGTTTCTTTTGAAGATGTGAAAGATGAAGCTAAAAAATATGCTACCATTACTGAGTATGAGATTAGAGCTATGTTATAGACATTTTTGGGCACTGCAACCCCAATCATAAATGTCCATAAACTGAGGGCTCCTAACTCCCTAAAAGTTTTGCTTCACTACCTAAAGGAACAAGGTCAGCTGATTACATCATCTCCCAGAAGTTCTCCACTAAAAACTACTCAGAAATGGTCAAAACTGGACCATACTGGAAACCTAGTGCAAAGGGTGTGACGCATATCACCTTCCTAGTGTACAGGGTACGATGCATACTAAATGGCCCCTCTATAAGGTGCGATGGTAGGGAATGGACAAATGGTAGGGACAATTTGTGAGGTGGAAGATCATGGAATCTTCTAGAAGCTTCCCCTCTGACACTTGCCTCTTTGTTTTCGACCAGGGATGAGTAAGAGATCATCAATCTCCTAGTGGAAACAAGAACTATCAGAGAGAGGACACTAATCAAGACCCCAAAAGATGACTCACCCCCCTACAATCTGATGGAAATAATACTGAGAGCGGGGGGTGAATCAGTATTATCAGATCAGTAAAACTTTTCATTTTTCATACTCAGACTTATATACGCGACTTCAATTCAGTATATCCACGTATATATGCGACTGTGTTAAATGCAACTAGCGTACAAGCAGTAATCTTATGATTCAGTTAGCTTATCTTCAGTAAATGCATCAGAACATTATTAACCACATTAACAGTAAACAGTACAGATCATCACACATAAGAAGCACACAGGAACACCATGATATAAGGTGGAAACCCAATGTGGGTGAAAACCACCTGCTGCAATTTGTTTCTATCTTCCTTTAATAAGAAAATTCTTTCACAATGTACTGGTGTAGTCCTTTACCAGCACGCAGGCTTCTACCTACAGAAGGCTACAACCTTCTTATCTCTTGTACTAGCCGTTCCATTTACTAGTACGTAGGCGCTGGCCTACTGAAGGCTTCAACCTTCACTCGTTTTCCAGCTGCTCTTGGAAGGGAGCTACGACGCCCTGGCTCTTGTACTAGCCAATATGTTTACCAGTACGTAGGTGCCGGCCTACAATCATCTAGGGACCACGTTTCATCAATTTTTAGACTGGATCCATAAAACAATCACCATTGCAATACAATCAATCTCTGAATCACCCTATACTGAAACCCTGTCACAGAACACAAACTAGAGCCCACAACTCTGCAACAATCCACTAGAATCAATAACAACCTGAAACACCAAATCTCATAATGCATACTCTACTTGGACGAACCCAACCTGTGTGTATATGCGCTTTTACCAAAGACAACCCACGTACAGATCTGCAAGTTTACCTCATAACTCTGCAGCTATTTCAGACATCAGAACAAACCCATATCATAACATTCATACAATAACCATGCGTCAATAAATCTAGTCTATCCATACTCAAACCATATAAAGATAATCATTCCAAGCCTTGAGATCCCGTTCCATCTTTCATCATCCTCCACATGAGTACAACCTTGGTGCAGATCAAGCAAGACATCACCAACCCATAACCAGCATCTGGATCTCACACGTCATCAGACATTCATCACTTACACACCCTTTCACACACACTTGCACTCTCTTGGCCTAATGATCTTCTCCTTATATAGGTTTAGGCTTCTCTCAATACCATGATCCAAAACCATGTAGAACCAATACCTTGGACCCAATACCTGGGGTCGTCACTTTGGACCAAATACCATGGACCAAATACCACGGACCAAAACCATGGTTTTCGACATGTAAGCGCCTTTCCCTCTGTCGACCCGTGTGTATACGCGTACGCGCCTTCTTTTCTACTAACCCGCGTATATACGCACTTTCATCACAGTCAACCTGCGTATACCTCTCTCTTGACTTGCTGCATTCTGATCTGTCATTTGATTAAGTTGCCATTACCTGTATCAAACCTCTGAGTGAGTTTCCATCAAGGACAACACCTGAATCATAATTCCAACAATCTCCCCCTTTGGACTTGATGGCAACCACCACAGCAAGTCACTCTCCCCCTTTGACATCAAGGGCAAAGGGTGGACCAAGATTTTTTCTTCCTTGGTATACCTTCTGCTGTCCATACTCCCCCTGAGTACATGCTGAAGTTTCTGATTAAGCTCCCCCTTTGTATATGCCAAGGTGTACTAATCTGTCCATGCTCCCCCTGACTATAGGCAAGATCAGCAAAAATATGTTTTACAAGAAGAAGATGACTCTATTGTAAATGACCTTCCTATCACCAAAGACTCATACATACATCCATCTCTCAACCAAGTGAGGATATACAAATATTGACTCATCAACCCAACCAAATGGGGATATACCATGACTCATTACATCATCCATCCCATGCATATTGGGGTAACAAAATACATCATATGACTCACAAAGACCAAGGGCCTAAACAAGACCATGATGGTTATCAGCAGCTATCATACACCATATGATCTTCATTATAAGCATCTAGCATCCAGATCTGAAACCTGCAATCCATTCTTTTGATCAAACAACAAGATGTATCATTTAGCTTCATAAACTTTATCAACAACTTCTAACCATAATGCCAACAATGCATTATTTGAAGTATATGCTCCCCCTGAGCTTGTGCCAACCATTTCATGGCTGAACCATTTCCTGGGTCTGTTCTGCTGCCGTTTCTTCTGATCTCTATATACGCGACTCTGCAGCCTGTAACTCGCATATATACGCGACTTGTCTTCATGAAACCCGCGTATGAGATTTGGAACACTGATGTTCCACACTTCCAGCTACCTCTGAATCTGTCATGTCTGTGTGCTCTGCTATGCCACATCCTTTTGGCTGAAATTCCTTTTTCTTCCATATTTTCAACTGTGGTGATGTTTTCTTCTTTTGGTTTGGTGTCCACAATCTTCTCCTGCATTCCTTTGCTATGTGTCCAATTTTGTAACATGCATAACATCTTACATGTCTCATATTTCTTCTATAGCAATCAACAACTCTGTGACCAAACATATTGCAAGAAAAGCAATATCCATTAAAGTACCTGGAATGTGATGATCTTTCATGATGGTCTTGAACCCTTCTTCTTCTACATCTAGCTGCAACATGTTCAAGATTATAATATTCAATATTATTCATCGGAGGAGTAAAAGATTTTCTTTGAAGGACTTCTTTCCTTGTTTGGTGATGAGATTGACCTTCCATCTCCTTGTTGAGCATTTTAGATTTTGCATTAGAGTCCCTTGTCTTACTTTGTGAACTAGATTCACCTTCAATAGACTCATGAAAACCAAGACCAGTTTTGATAGCAGGAGACCGTTGACTACTGAGAATATCATCCAAAATCTTAGTACTATCTTGAAAACGCAATAGTTTATCCTTTTCTTCTAATTTACTTTTCAAGATATTTACCTCAACCTGATGTTGTTCTTCCTTTTCCAAACATTGCTTCTTCAAAGTTTCTTCAGACTTTCTTCCTTCTTCCACTTGTTGCCTTAGTTTGAGAATCTTATTTTCTTGTTCTTCATTCAGCACCTGCAGCATTTGACGAATTCTGAAAGCACATTCCAACTGAGCTTTTAAGCTGATAATTTCTCTTTGAGGGCATTCTCCTTTTGCTAGGTTAGATTTCTTGATCTAATGATTTTATTGAATCTTCTTTGCTTGTTCATCTTCAATCTGAGTGATTCAGGATCAGTAATAATTTGATTACACTTACCGTAGGCTGTCACTTGTTCTTGGAGCTGTCTTCTTTGCTTGACACGCTTTCTTCCCTTGTTTCACGGATTCCTTCAAGCGATTCAAGCTTCTTCAGAGGACCTACTCTATACCAATTGTTGGAAGTAAATACTGGAGGGGGGGGGGGGTGAATCAGTATTATCAGATCAGTAAAAATTTTCATTTTTCATACTCAGATTTATATACGCGACTTCAATTCAGTATATCTGCGACTGTGTTAAATGCAACCAGCGTACAAGCAGTAATCTTATGATTCAGTTAGCTTATCTTCAGTAAATGCATCAGAACATTATTAACCACATTAACAGTAAACAGTATAGATCATCACACATAAGAAGCACACATGAACACCATGATATAAGGTGGAAACCCAATGTGGGTGAAAACCACCTGCTGCAATTTGTTTCTATCTTCCTTTAATAAGAAACTTCTTTTACAATGTACTGGTGCAGTCCTTTACCAGCACGCAGGCTTCTACCTGCAGAAGGCTACAACCTTCTTAGCTCTTGTACTAGCCGTTCCATTTACTAGTATGTAGGCGCTGGCCTATTGAAGGCTCCAACCTTCACTCGTTTTCCAGCTGCTCCTGGAAGGGAGCTACACCCCCTGGCTCTTGGTTTACTGGCCAATATGTTTACCAGTACGTAGGTGCCGGCCTACAATCATCCAGGGACCACGTTTCATCAATTTTCAGACTGGATCCATAAAACAATCACCATTGCAATACAATCAATCTCTGAATCACCCTATACTGAAACCCTATCACAGAACACAAACCAGAGCCCACAACTCTGCAACAATCCACTAGAATCAACAACAACCTGAAACACCAAATCTCATAATGCATACGCTACTTGGATGAACCCAACCTGCGTGTATACACGCTTTTACCAAAGACAACCTACGTACAGATCTGCAAATTTACCTCATAACTCTGCAGCTATTTCAGACATCAGAACAAACCCAGATCATAACATTCATACAATAACCATGCATCAATAGATCTAGTCTATCCATACTCAAACCATATAAAGATAATCATTCCAAGCCTTGAGATCTCGTTCCATCTTTCATCGTCCTCCACATGAGTGCAACCTTGGTGCAGATCAAGCAAGACATCACCAACCCATAACCAGCATCTGGATCTCACACGTCATCAGACATTCATCACTTACACACCCTTTCACACACACTTGCACTCTCTTGGCCTAATGATCTTCTCCTTATATAGGTTTAGGCTTCTCTCAATACCATGATCCAAAACCATGTAGAACCAATACCTTGGACCCAATACCTGGGGTCGTCACTTTGGACCAAATACCATGGACCAAATACCACGGACCAAAACCATGGTTTTTGACATGTACGCACCTTTCCCTCTATCAACCCGCGTGTATACGTGTACGCACCTTCTTTTCTACTAACCCATGTATATACGCACTTTCGTCACGGTCAACCTGCATATACCTCTCTCTTGACTTGCTGCATTCTAATCTGTCATCTTATTAAGTTGCCATCACCTGTATCAAACCTCTGAGTGAGTTGCCATCAAGGACAACACCCGAATCATAATTCCAACACAATCATCTATATATGGATCCCTCATCAGAGATCTAGAGGCTGGAATCTTGTATATTGTAGGGAAGTGCTGTTGGTTTTCTAGGTAACTTCATAGTGTTGGGTGATCTAAGCTTTACTTGAGGTGAAGAAGGGCTTTCTTGCTAGAGGATGATGCTGGGTCAGAACATATGGTTGTAATCCTCTTGCTACTCTTGATCTTAATAAAGCTATTCAAGTTTTCCTCCATATTCTTGTATGTTTGTTTTATATATGCATTTGTATGGTTAACACATATCTGGTCCTGTGTTATTTATGAATATAGATCTCTGTTCTTTGATAGTAGTATGCTGCTTTGATTCCACAAGTGCTCTTTGAAGATGGGCAGACGAAGAAGAAGCAGCAAAGGTCTATCAGAAAGGAGAGGAATCAAGTAAGGAAATCAAGCGCAAGACTAAGGTTGGTGTCCTTGTTCCACTCTTATCTATTTTCATAAAGGAAAGCGAAAGTAGACTTTACTTGTTTGTTTCTAAGATAGCTACTAGTCTTAGTGGGAATAGCAGCTCCGAGTGGACACTATTCCCTGTAACAAAATGGCGACTCCACTGGGGAGCGAATAGATTGTTTGTTAGCCTATCTTTGTTTCTTTTATGAACTTACAGACGGAGCCTGAAGTCAAGCTGTCTAGCCTTCGAACTACATTTGTTATACAAATGCAAAGTAGATCAATGTTGCTTTAGTCTATCTCCAGGTTTTGTTTATGAATTAAACAATAGATCTACAAACATTCTAATTTCCCTAAGTGGTGGCTCTAGTGACCTTCGTAGATCAACCCCTGTGATTTACATATACTGAATATCACTTACTCTGCCTAAATCCCTGAACTAAATTGCAAATTGTGAGCAAAAACTATTTAAAAGTCTCTCACTGGTACCATCGCACCCTGCCTTCAAGGCAGTCGGTATGCATCGCACTTCCCGTGTGCAGTAGGTGTGCTGCATACTGAATTCACTGTGTGATAGGTGCGATGGTCAGGGAAGGTTAACTTTGCCTTCAGACTTTGGTTTTTCCTTCACTATTTTCAGTCCTATTCACGAGTTTTGCTATCTGTGGTCAGTATATCTCTATGAAAACCCCCTTCTCTTACATCATTCCACCTCTATTATGCAAGGAACTATAAGTGTTTTTATGTATTGTGCGCCATTTTCAGTTCTATTTTGGAAAGAAGTAGCACAGTCGAATTGTCGTTTCTTGATCTGAAAGTGTCGTAGCTATCGTTTTCAGTCATAGAAGACAATCCCATTGTTCTTTATAGTCGATTATATAGTTACTCTTGTATATGATTTGAATTAGTAGTTTTTAAAGTGTTGAAAAGAAATTTTCATTTCGAAATCGCAAAGTGTCTGCCTTACCTTCACTTCATTTTGAAAAGAAATTTGTTGAGTATTGTTGCTTTGAAAATAATTCAGATTTTCACTTAGCTTTCTTATCGTCATTCATACATTAAGAAGGCTAAAAACAAATACATGCATGTGCATTTGCATTTACACTGCTTAGTTTCATTTGGGATAGTGCGTTTAGTGTGTGCTCTGTGCTCTTTGTTGAAATATTCCCAACTTTCTTTCCTTAGTAGCTAGGATTTTCATTGCCAAAAGAAGATTAAACAACTGTTTATCATCTTGGACTGCATTTTAGGTACTGTATACACATCACGCGGTGAACCTGAAAGGAAAATTTTTAAACAAGATCAACTTAAAATAAATTTAATGAATCTAACAATGCTTTGGAACCTAACGCACAACATCTAGAGGTCTAGGCTAGAGACGTATTCTGGTGTCGTAAAACCTGGTAGCTATTGTTTTCATTGTTGGTTGGGTGATTCCTCCACTCTGAGATGACAAGCGCTAGTACGGACTTGTGCTCCCACATACCGTCGAGTATATATTGGGAGACCACAATAGGCTGCATCATTTATCCTTAGGATGTCGTGTCTGCCGCCATATCGATCGCAATTCACTGAACACATCATTTGGGAAGATTGACTGCCATATCGTAAAAAGTATTCTGCAGTTTTGCGATTGGTTTGGTAATCCCCTCTGCCTAGATTTCCAAAGAAGTCTATTTTGCTCCTTTTCAGACTCCTTAAAGGAAAAGGTCCATTTGAGCACTTGTCACTTCAGGCTCACTAAAAATCAAAGGTGACTAGAGTCATCTTTTGTTTTTCTTGACTCTTTAAAATTGAAAAAACAAGTTGTGTCAAAGTGTCTAAAATTTATTTTAATCGGAATAACATCCCAATTTCCCCCATTGGTCTTTAGGTTGAGAAAAATGGAGTCAACCAACCAAGGATTTCCCCTTGGAGGAAATCCTAGTCCTTTCTCGTCTTGGGGAGATGTTGGTGCACCCCATATGGCCACATTGTCACTTCCAGGGTTGACGATTGGTTTGCCCGTATGGCTCTTCTCTACCTCTATCGTTCAGAATACCGTAATTCCTAAATGGTCAAGCTAGCAACTAGATGATACTAGAGTTGCGTCCCAATTTTCTACTTCAGTTGTTTCTCCCTCTCCTCCTTCCTCTTCGCTTGATAAAGTTGGTGAAGCTAAGGATCGAGTAACTGAGAAGAAGAAGAAGCAGAAAGAGAAAAAAGAAAAGAAGAAGAAGGAACCAAAATCGAAAGGGGGCAACCAGGCGTCGTCTAGCAAAAATCCTCACACCGCACCATCTAAACCTGAATCTCCATGTGTCATTTGCAATGGAGACCACTATCACCGAGATTGTCCCTGCATCCCTCGGATCTTAAGGGACTGGTCTCCTCATTTGCACAATCCGGTGTCGTCAACCTCTGATGATCATGTTGAAAGCACACCATCAACCAGTGAAAGTGAAGCACCTGGACAGAAAAGGAATCCCAGATTTCCTGGTAAATTGTGTGAAGGCAATCACGCCGTCCACCATTGTCCCTTCCTTGACAAAGCTAAAAGAGTTTTGGATGACTGTCTTGCTTCACCGCTACGACTCCCTCCTGGATAAGAAAATTCTTGCCAAGTCCACCACTAGTTGAAAATCCGGCTGGCCTACCATTGTGGTCGGCCGAAGCATATATCATTGAAAATGAACCCTTTGAATCCATACCAGATGAAAGTCAAAAGGTCGAGGCGGCAGTTGACCTGGTCTTGCCTTCAAAATGTTCATCTTCGAAAGATACTGTCACCGAAGAGAAAGAGAATGACACCGTTCAAATTCTTTTCGTAAACACAGACTTCGATGAACTTGGGGGCAGTCTACCCATTCCTTTATCGTAGGAAGGAAGTTCATCGAAGTCATATCTGGCTGTCTATTCAGTCCCACCTCCAAGCAACCTAGTTGTTTCCTTCGACTGGAATCTACTAGGCAGACCCCATTTACTAGCTAGTGTACCATTTTGAATCATTGTACAAGCTTACAGAATGGTCATGGATGGTACCATCATCGATGAAGGGGCTTCTATGAGTATCCTTTCGTCAAATGCTTGGAAAGCGCTTGGTTTGCCATCTCTTTTTCCTAAAATGAGAAATATGACAGGCTTTGACAAAGGAACCAGTCGACGATTAGGGATCCTTCCAAATGTGCCCGTTACTTTGAGAAGGAAAACCGTTCACATGAACTTGATGGTATTTCAAGGACCCTTGGATTATAATCTACTCCTTAGATGCGAGTATATTTATTGCATGGGAGCCATCGTCTCCTCACTCTTTAGAGTAATGTGTTTTCCGCACAAAGGCAGAATGGTCAAGCTCGTAGACCAAATGTCATTCCCCGGTTCACACATCGCAAATAGTCAAATGCAATCCCTAAATGGTCTTTTCACGCAAGGAATGTCTCATTGATCTCCAGTCCGTCCACCTGATGAGCACGAGTGATTCAGGAGGATATGACTAAAACCCAGGGGGCATTCACCCTAGTCTGTCTCGGCAGGAAAACCTTGGGTATAGAGTAGGTTTCCGCGGAGGATATATGACTAGTCTGACAGACCCGTCCTCACAGGAAAATGGGATTAGGCTAGAATAAGATACCTTCGCTAAAGTTATGTGAGTGGAGCAGTTTTGTGCCACTCACCTTTGTCTATTTCGGTAGACATCACCAAGGAAGCATTTTGTCCACAACGCGGATGGAACTTTCATGGTAACCTGGGAATTTTTTGCTATACTTGGGGGCATGAAAACCTTTCCGCATGCAAGCAAAGAGGGACCATTTATTTTTTAAATTTATAGGACCTCTAACCCTTTAAACCCGTAAGGTTGGTCATTTCCTAGCTTGCATAAAGAAAGGATCCAGGGAAAAGATTACAAAAGGTGCAAGCCCCATAAAAAATGGCATCTTGAATGAGGCATCCTTATTATACGACTGGCGAGCAGTGTTACCACAGGGGTCAAGCTTGTTTAAAAATAAACCCGCCACGAGCAGTTTTAACGCATAGTTCAAGCTCGTTAAAAAGTAAACATAAGCCATGAGCAAATGTTTCCCCCAGAGTTTAAGCTCATTAAAAAATGAACCGGTAAATAACCATTGTGAATGCCTTATCATCAGCTTTTGAGCCTTGGTCGTGTTCTCATCATCACCTCCACTATGTTTTTTGCCAATCATTCACCTCCATTTGATTGTTTACCCTTTTGAGGAACATCTGCGAAGAGTGATTCTATTATCCATCCTTGTGACACTACCGTGATTGGAAAATTTCAAACATTACCTGGAATCAGCTACTACCCGAAATCATCACTGGTTCCTCGAAAAACAAGTCTCCTTTAAGCTCTTTTCAACTGACTAGTAAAATATGAAAATATTGCTGAGCGATCAGCCTCTCCGGCTAGTTAAAGTCATCGGAAGTGCTATCCCTCCTCTAGATTTTAATCTTTTTCGACTTGAGGGATTATTACATAAAAAGATCGAGTGCTTGTCTTGCTCGGCTCGTTAAAACTATCGAAAATTCATCCCTTTCATATTATTTTACACTTTTTCAGACTTAAGGGATTATATGATGAAAAATAATCTGTGGAGTCTCCTTTCCATCCCTTTCAGACTCTCTAAAATTGAAAAGTACCGAGTTATCTTTGTCGTTAAACTCGTTAAAACCTAATAGCGAGAAACTCGTCCAAACGGATGAGAACGATTTTCACTGTCGCTAGGCTCGCTAAAATATAGCAACAGGTTTTCCCAAAGGGCGGATTATAGAACAAGCATATGTTATCCTCCTCAAGCTTCACAAAAATAAGGAGGTACTGGCCAGCAAAGACTGGGGAAAATTGGGAAGAAAACTTGAAAAATATTTATTGGTAGCAAGTCGCTCTTGAACATGACACTTTCCTTCCGCATCCAAGCTGGGTTGGGTTGTTCCGTTCACTGGTCATATCACCATTGGTCCGTCACACCATCCATCTCTGGGGTTAATGCTACCAATCCATTGTTAGTTTCACCGATATGTTCAAGAGAAGTCATTCAGACAATTCACCTGTGTCTCACCCACTGCAATACATTCATGCTCCATTCTTTTCATGACCGCCACCTTGAACACTGTATCATCAGATTGTTTTCACCTACAAAATCATTTGCTTCGTTCCATGTCGTAGATGTGGGATTCATTAAGGCCCTCCTACGACGGGTCACTTCTTGTCGACATCAGCGCATTATCCAAGAAGTCGACCTAGGAACAACCCTTTCATTACTTTGAAGCTTGCATGCCTCAATGGTAAGTTTCTCACTTTCGGCAACAGGTTTACATTAATGGCCTTCGACTGAGAGATTTTATGTGGTGTTCGACGCCAAGTCCTTTTTCACACCACGTGAATTGTATTGTAGTACCTTGCGAGTCATTGTCATTATTCGTGATTCCTCTCGCGCCTGTTAACAGATTACATCATTGGCTGGTAATTAGGCGATGTCTTTCCATGTTTGAATCTAGAACATTTTTCACATGGATCAACTTGTACTCCGAGTGAAGATTGAATGCGTTTTGAAGATCCTGGATCTAGTTTCATCTATCCGAGCTGTGATATATTCAGGAATATAAAGACATCAAATTTACATCATTTCCGAACAGATGATCATCCAAATCAAAGGATGCTGTGTCCAAATCATGAGTCTGCCACACAGATGATTGTCTGTCCTATGTACATGAAAATGAATTTATAAAGCTAAGCATGGGAATGACCGCCTCAGCTAGATCATGAAAAATGTTGTCAATAAAAATTTATTGTATTGTATCTTATTACATGTCGCCTCCCAGCTCGAAAAAACTTTGGATCCTCATGGTAAAGCATTTCACCCGACATCAAAAGATTAACGACCTCATGCTTTAGGGGGAAACTATTATAGACATTTTTGGGCACTGCAACCCCAATCATAAATGTCCATAAACAGAGGGCTCCTAAGTCCCTAAAAGTGTTGCTTCACTACCTAAAGGAACAAGGTCAGTTGATTACATCATCTCCCAGAAGTTATCCACTAAAAACTACTCAGAAATGGTCAAAACTGGACCATACTGAAAACCCAGTGCAGAGGGTGCGATGCATATCACCTTCCCAATGTATAGGGTGCGATGCATACTGAATGTCCCCTCTGTAGGGTGTGATGGTCGTGAATGGACAAATGGCAGAGACAATTTGTGAGGTGGAAGATCATGGAATCTTCCAGAAGCTTCCCCTCTGACACTTACCTCTCTGTTTTCCACCAGGGATGAGTAAGAGATCATCAGTCTCCATGTGGAATCAAGAACTATCAGAGAGAGGACACTAATCAAGACCCCAGAAGATGACTCACCCCCCTACAATCATCTATATATGGATCCCTCATCACAGAGCTCCAGAGGCTGGAATCTTGTATCTTGTAGAGAAGTGTTGTTGGTTTTCTGGTGTAATTTCATAGTTTTGGGTGATCTAAGCTTTACTTGAGGTGAAGAAGGGTTTTCTTGCTGGAGGATGATGCTGGGTCAGAACATATGGTTGTAATCCTCTTGCTACTCTTGATCTTAATAAAGCTATTAAAGTTTTCCTCCATATTCTTGTATGTTTGTTTATATATGCATTTGTATGGTTAACACATATCTGGTCCTGTGTTATTTATGAATATAGATCTCTATTCTTAGATAGTAGTATGCTGCTTTGATTCCACAGGTGCTCTTTGAAACTGGGCAGACGAAGAAGAAGTGGAAAAGGTCTATCAGAAAGGAGAGGAATCAAGCAAGGAAATTAAGTGCAAGACTAAGGTTGGTGTCCTTGTTCCACTCTTATCTATTTTCATAAAGGAAAGCGAAATTATACTTTACTTGTTTGTTTCTAAGATAGCTACCAGTCTTAGTGGGAATAGCAACTTCGAGTGGACACTATTCTCACTAACAAGCTACTACTGAAAAGTAGAAAATAAATAGAACACCAAAAAGAAAAATGGTCATGGATATCTCTCTTCCAGCTGATGATGAAGAGATTGTTTATCTAGAAGAAGATATGTTAACCAATAAGATGAATAAATCAAAAGTTGGTGAATTTGTAAAAATCATGGGAAATAGTGAAGATGAAAGTGAAAGCTCTAAAGGTAGTAGATAAATCACAACACAAGGTGCTGAGTCAGAGGATGGAGTTATTAAAACAAAAAAATACCATTCAAGATCTCTTGAGGAAGAATAAATTAATTAATGGTGGCCACAAATTTCAGCTTAATGTTAGTCAATGCTATAGGCCAAAGGAAGGACAATCTCAATATCAAATTAGAAAGGCACATCACCACCATGTTCATAATTTGAAAACAATGTTCAGGTTCAATCCACATGCACATGTGGTGGAATATGTGGTTCTTATTGATCCAAATCAAGTTCCCCCGGAACAAATATTTGTCAAAAGGACACAATGTTTTGAATAAAAATATTATGTAATTGGAGGGAACCATTCAGCAGAGGCTAAAAGACAATTGATTAAGGAATATCCCAATAACTCTCTTTTTGAAACAATGAGATGCATCATTTATGTTGGTTTAACAAAAACGTAAGCAAAGTTATTGGCATGGAACATGCTTGTTATAGACATCTTTGGGCACTGCAACCCCAATCACATATTTCCATAAACCAAGGGCTTCTAAGTCCCTAAAATTGTTGTTTCATACCCTAAAGGAGCAAGGTTAGCTGATTACATCATCTCCCAGAAGTTCTCCATGAAAAACTGCTTAGAACTAGTCAAAACTGGACCATACAGACTGCTCAATGCTAAGGGTGCGACGCATCTCACCTGCCACATGCAAAAAGTGCGATGCATATTGAAAATCCCTTCTGTAGGGTGCGATGGACGAGAGTAGACAAATGGCAGAGACCGTTTGCAAGGGGGATGATCATGGAATCTTCCAGAAACTTCTCCTGTGACACTTGCCTCTATGAATTCGCCCAAGGATGAGTAAGAGATCATGAAATCTCCAAGTGGAATTGAGAACTATCAGAGAAATGATACTAATCAAAATCCCAAAAGCTGACTCACCGACTTGCAAACATCTATATATGGATCCCTCATCCCAGAGATCCAAAGGCTGGAATCTTGTATTTTGTAAGGAAGTGTTATTGGTTTCTTTGTTGAACATCATAGTGTTGGGTGAACTAAGCTTTTCATGATGTGAAGAAGGGCTTTCATGCTGGGAGGATGATGTTGGGTTAGATCAATGGGTTGTAATCCTCTCTTCTACTCTTTCTATCAATAAAGCTATTTGAGTTTTTCTCCACATTATTGTATGTTTGAGCCAATAGATGCATTTGTGTGGCCGATATATATCTGATCCTATATTGCTTATGATTTTATATCTCTATGCTTTGATGGTATTGCTGCTTTGACTCTATAGGTGTTCTTTGAAGTGGGACAAGTGAGGAAGGAGCGACAAAGATCTGTCAAAGGGGAGAGGAAACAAGCAAGGAGCCAAGCGAAAGACTGAGGTTGTTATTCTCTGCTTCTCTCTCACCTACTTCTCATAAAGGAAAACACAAGTAACTTTAGTTTGTTAGTTTCTAAGATAGCTACCCATCTTGGTGGGACTAGCAGCTCTAAATAGACATTAGTTTTCTTGATAAAAAAATGGTGACTCCGCTGGGGAGTGAATATCTTGTTTGATTGTCTATATTTGTTTGCTTTATAAACTACAGACATAGCTTGAAGTTAAGCCAGCTAGCCTTCGAACTGCATTTTCTATGCAAGTGCAAAGTAGATCGATGCTACTTCAGTCCATCTCCAAGTTTTGTTTATAAACTAAACAATTGATTCGCAAACATCCTAATTGCCCTCGTGGTGGCTCAAGTAACCTCATTAGATCAGCCCCTATGATTTGTAGTTACTGACTATCATTAGCTCAGCCTAAATCCCTGAACTAAGCTGCAAATTGTGACCAAAAACCAAGTTAAAGTCTCGTCCCTGGACAATTACACTATCTCATTTTGACAATCTGGATGCATCACACCTCCCATGTGCAGTAGGTGAGATGCATCCCCGTTTCCCTGTGTTATAGGTGTGATGATCAGATAAGACTGTTTCTGCCTCAAGTGTACAAAGAATTGGAATTTTTTATGTATTTTTCGCTATTTACAGTTCTCCTTTACAAAGAAGTAGCTTAATCAAACTATTGTCTTTTGATTTGGAAGTGTCACAAGAGTCATTCTCAATCAAAGAAAATAATCCTACTCTTTTGATGGTCGATTACACTGTTACTCTTGTACTTGATTTGAATTAATAGTATTTTAAGTGTCGAAAGCAGTTTTCAAATTG
This sequence comes from Pinus taeda, assembly GCA_000404065.3. Classification (NCBI taxonomy): domain Eukaryota; kingdom Viridiplantae; phylum Streptophyta; class Pinopsida; order Pinales; family Pinaceae; genus Pinus; species Pinus taeda. Next base: position 92,834 of record APFE030567646.1, on the reverse strand, counting down.
AAGTTGAAAGTGTCATCTTAGCCTTCCTTTCGTTTTTTAAATTTGAAATTGCAAAGTGTTGTCATAGCCTTCCTTTCATTTTTTGAATTCGAAATCATAAAGTAGTCTTCCATTCATTTTTTGAATTCAAAATCGCAAAGTATCGTCTTAGTCTTCCTTTCATTTTTTTGAATTTGAAATCGCAAAGTGTCATCTTCATCTTCCTTTCATCTTTTGAAGAGAAAATTGTTAGTACTGTCACTTTGAGAGAAAAGATAGTTCAGATTTGTACTTAGCATTCTTTTTGTCATCCACACATTAAGAAAGCAGAAAACAAATACGTGCATGTGCATTTGCATTTAGACTGCTTGTTGATTTTTGATTTAGGACAATGCATCTAGTGTGTGCTCTCTGCTCTATGTTGAAAGAATCTTGTTTCTCTTTCCTTAGTAGCTAGGATTTTCATTACAAAAAGAAGAGCAAACAATTGTTTATCATCTTAGATTGCATATTTAGGAATTGTATATATACATCATGTGGTGAACCTTAAAGGAAAACTTCTTAAGAAAGATCAACTATAAAATGAATTCAATGAACATAAAAACACTTTGGAACCTAACAGACAACATTTAGAAGTCTAGGCTGGAGACGTATTCTAGTGTCATAAAGCCTAGTAACTATCGCTTTCATCGTAGGTTGGGTGATTCCTCCTCTTTGAGATGATAAGTGCCAGTACGGACTTGTGCTCCCATGTACCATCGAGTATATATTGGGAGACCATAATAGGCTATATCCTTTATCCTTAGGAAGTCGTGTCTACCACCCTATCGATGGCAATGCACTAAACACAGCATTCGGGAAGATTGACTTCCGTACCGTAAAAAGTATTCTGCAGTTTTACGATTGGTTTGGTAATGCTTCGATCTAGACTTCCAGAGTAGTCTCTTTCATTCTTTTTCAGACTCCTTAAAAGAAAATGTCCATTTGAGCACTTGTCACTTCAGGCTCATTAAAAATCGAAGGCAACTAGAGTCATCTTTATCTTTTTCTTGACTCTTAAAAACTGAAAAAGAAAGTTGTGTCAAAGCGCCATAAAAATTATTTTAATTGGATTAACATCATTGTTCCCTCATTGATCTTAGGTTGAGAAAATGGAGTCCACCAACCAAGGACTTCTTCCTGGGGGAAATCCTAGTCCTTTCTCCTCTTGGGGAGATGTTGGTGCACCTCATATGGCCACATTGTCCCTTCCAGCACTGACAATTGGCCTGCCAGTATGGCTCTTCTCGACCTCTATCATTCAAAGCACCGTAATTCCTGAGCAATCAAATTAGCAACCGGATGATACTGAAGTTACCCCCAACCTTCTACTTCATTTATTTCTCCCTCGGCTTCTTCCTCTTCACTTGGTAAAGTTGGTAAAACAAAAAACCAAGTAACTGAGAAGAAGAAGAAAGAGAAGGAGAAGAAAAAGAAGAAGCCAACAACGAAAGGGGGAAACCTTGCATTCATTTGGTGAAAATCCACACACTGCACCATCCAAACCTAAATCTCCATGTGTCATCTGTAAAGGGGACCACTATCATCAAGATTGTCGTTGCATCCCACAGATCTTAAGGGACTGGTCTCCTCGTTTTCACAATTCGGTGTCATCAACCTCTGATGATCATGTTGAGAGTACACTGTCAACTAGTGAAAACAAAGTCAATGGATAGAAAGGAAGATGTAAATTTCCTTATAGACTGTGTGAAGGCCATCATGCCATCCACCATTGTCCTTCTGGATACAAGAAACTCTTGTCGAGTCCATCGCTAGTTGAAAATCCAACTGACACACCTTTGTGGTCGGTTGAAGCATATATCATTGAAGATAAACCCTCTGAGTTCGCACCAGACCAAAGTCAACAGGTTGAGACAACAGTCGACCCAGTTTTGTCTTCAGAAGATCCACCTTCAGATGATACAGTCACCAAGGAGAATCAGAATGACACCGGTAAAATTCTCTTCATAAACATAGAATCCGATGAACATGGGGGCAATCTACCCATTCCTTTACCACAGGAAGGAAATTCTTCGGACATGTATCCAGTTGTTTATTCTGTCCCACCTCCAAGCAACCTAGTCATTTCCTTTGATTGGAATCTACTAGGCAGACCTCATATACCATTTAATGTACCATTCTGAATCATAATACAAGCTTACAGAATGGTCATGGTGGATACTATCATAGATGAAGGGGATTCTATGAGTATCCTTTCCTCAACTGCTTGGAAAGCACTTGGTTCGCCATCGCTTCTGCCTGAGATGTGAAATCTAATAGGCTTTGACAAAGGAACCAGTTGACCATTAGGGATCCTTCCAAATTTTCCTATAACTTTGAGAAGGAAAACTGCTTATCTGAATGTAATGGTAGTCCAAGGACCTTTAGATTACAATCTACTCCTTGGGTGTGACTACATTTATAGCATGGGAGTTATTGTTTCCTCACTCTTTCAAGTAATGTGTTTTCCACATGAAGGCAGAATGGTCCAGCTCGTAGACGAGCTTTCATTCCCCAACTCACACATAGCTAATAGTCAAATGCCATCCCTAAATGGTCCTTTTGTGCAAGGAATGTCTCAGCAATATCCAGTCTGTCCACCTAATGAGCGCGAGTGATTCAGTGATTGTGACTGAAACCCAGGGGGGCATGTGCCTTGGTCTACTTTGGCAAGAAAACTTTAGGTATACGGAAGGTTTCCGCCGAGGATATATGACTAGTCAGACACACCCGTCCATTTAGGAAAATGGGATTAGACTCAAATAAGATACCTCTGTCAGAAGGTATGCCTTTCTCGATAGAGCAAGTGTTTTGTCTGCAAATTGAAGGGTAACCTAGAAACTCTACATCGCTATACCTGGGGGCATGCAAACCTTTTGTACGCAAGTGAAAAGCGACCAGCATAATGCTAACTCCATAGTTCTGCTGAATTTGATTGCTTAAGTTAGGTGATTGGTTTGATCAACCTTTCACCTTTGCAGGGGTCAAATGGCACCGACAATGTAAAGGAAGAATTTTCCTACCTAACCCCAGTAGTTAATTAACCCCTAGGATAGTAGTTGTTCGTTCCTAGCTTGCTTGATGAAAGGATCCAGAGCAAAGTTTCGAATGGGGCAGGCTCCCTAAAAAATGAACCTATTGATGAGACGTCCTTATTATACGACTGGCACAAGCTGTTTTATGTGAAGTTCAAGCTCATTAAAAAATAAACCTAGCAATGAGCATATGTTCCGCTAGAGTTCAAGGTCATTAAAAATTGAACCCACCTTTGGTAAATAACCATTTTGATTGCATTATTATCAGCTTTTGAGCCTTAGTCATGTTCTCACCATCACCTCCACTCTGTTTAACTGATCATATGCCTCCATTTGATTGTTTACCCCTTTTGAGGAACAGCTGCAACGAGTTATTCTGTTAGCCATCCTCTTTACACTGTCGTGATTGGAAAGTTCCAAACCCTACTTGGAACCAGTTGCGACCCGAAAATATCACTCGTTCCTAAAAAAATGAGTCTCCTTTAAGCTCTTTTCATCTGACTCATAAAATATGAAAATATTGCTGAGAAATTGGCCTCCCCGGCTTGTTAAAGTGATTGGAAGTGCCATCCCTCCTCTAGATTTTAATCTTTTTGGACCTGAGCAATTATTACACAAAAAGATCGAGCTTTTGTCTTGTTCGACTCATTAAAACTATCGAAAACTCATCCCTTTCGTATTATTTTATACTTTCTGGGACTTAAGGGATTATATGATGAAAAACGATTACTGGAGATTCCTTTCCATCTCTTTTCAGACTCTCTAAAATTGAAAAAGGATCGATTTATATTTGTCGTTAAACTCGTTAAAACAATAGCGACAAACTTGTCCATGCAGACAAGAGCGAGTTTCACTGTCGCTAGGCTCGTTAAAACATAGCGACGGGTTTGCCCGAAGGGAAAATTATAGAAAAAGCATATGTTATCCTCCTCAAGCTTAACAAAAATAAAGAGGTACTGGTCAGCATTGACTGGGGAAGAATTGGGAGGAAAACTCGAAGAAACTTTATTAGTAGCAAGTCACTCTTGAACATGACACTTTCACTCTTTCAGCATGATTGAGTCGGGTTGGGTTATTCCATTAACTGGCCATATTACCATTGGTCTACCGTACCATCCATTTTGGGGTTAATGTTACCAATCCATTTCAGTGTCGCCGATATGTTCAAGAGAAGTCACTCAGAGAATTCACCAACCCATCTTGTGTCTCATCCACTGTAATACCTTCACGCTTAATTCTTTCATGACCGCCACCCTGAACCTTGTACCTCAGATTGTTTTCACCTCCACAAAATAATTTGCTCCATTCCGTGTCGTAGATGTGGGATTCATTAATGCCCTCCTATGATTGGTCACTTCTTGTCGACATCAGCTCATTATCCAATAAGCTAACCTAGGAACAACCCTTTCAGTACTTTGAATCTTGCATGCGTCAATGGCAAGTTTCTCACTTCCGAAGACAGGTTTACATCAATGGCCTTCGACCGAAAGATTTTGCGTGGTGTTCAACGCCAAGTCCCCTTTTCACAACACGTGAATTGTACTATCATACCTTGAGGGTCATTATCATTATCAGTGATTCCTCTCGCACCTGTTAATAGCTTACATCATTGGCTGGTAATCAGGCGATGTCTTTCCATGTTCGACTCCATAACGTCTTTTTACATGGATCGACTTGTACTTCGGGCGAAGATTGAATGAGTTTTGAAGACCCAGGATCTAGTTTCATCCATCTGAGCTGTGATATATTCAAGAAAATAAAGACATCAAATGTACATCATTGCTGCACAGATAATCATCCAAGTCAATAGATGATGGCTCTACGAGAATCATCAGTCTGCCACACAAACGATTGTCTGTCCTATGTACATGAGAATGAATTTATAACGCTGAGCATGGGAATGCCTGCCTCAACTAGATCACGAAAATATTATGAAGATAATGTATTGTATTATATCTTATTACAGATCACCATCCATTTCGAAAAACCTCAAATCCTCATGATAAAACATTTCACCCGACATCAAAAAGATTTACGACCTCATGTTTTAGGGGGCAGCTGTTATAGACATATTTGAGGACTGCAACCCTAATCACATATGTCCATGAACCAAGGGATTATAAGTCCCTAAAAGTGTTGTTTCATACCCTAAAGGAGCAAGGTCAGCTGATTACATCATCTCCCAGATGTTCTCCATGAAAAACTGCTCAAAACTAGTCAAAACTGGGCCATACAGACTACTCAGTGCTAAGGGTGTGATACATCTCACCTACCACATGCAAAAAGTGTGATTCATATTGAAAAGACCTTCTGTAGGGTGCGATGGGTGAGAGTAGACAAATGGTAGAGATAGTTTGCAAGGTGGATGATCATGGAATCTTCCAGAAACTTCTCCTATGACACTTGCCTCTCCGAATTCACCCAGGGATGAGTAAGAGATCATGAAATCTCCAAGTGGAATTGAGAACTATCAGAGAAATGATACTAATCAAAATCCCAGAAGCTGACTCACCCACCTGCAAACATCTATATATGGATCCATCATCCCAGAGATCCAAAGGATGGAATCTTGTATTTTGTAAGGAAGTGTTGTTAGTTTCTTTGTGGAACATCATAGTGTTGGGTGATCTAAGCTTTTCATGAGGTGAAGAAGGGATTTCATGCTAGGAGGATGACGCTGGGTCAGATCAATGGGTTGTAATCCTCTCTTCTACTCTTTCTATCAATAAAGCTATTTGAGTTTTCTTCCACATTCTTTTATGTCTGAGTCGATAGATGCATTTGTGTGGCCAATATATATCTGATCCTATATTGCTTATGATTTTAGATCTCTATGCTTTGATGTTATTATGCTTCTTTGACTCTACAGGTGTTTTTTGAAGTAGGACAAGCGAGGAAGGAGTGGAAAAGATCTGTCAAAGGGGAGAGGAAACAAGCAAGGATCCAAGCGAAAGACTGAGGTTGGTATTCTCTGCTTCTTTCTCATCTACTTCTCATAAAGGAAAACACAAGTAACTTTAGTTTGTTTGTTTCTAAGATAGCTACCCGTCTTAGTGGGACTAGTAGCTCTGAATAGACACTAGCTTTCCCGATAACAATGCTGGCTTGATTGGACCTAACCCAGGTTCGAAGTTAATTAGCCAAACAAATCCCTACACTACTGGCCCTTTCGGCAACAGTCTGTGGAGCGCAGATTGAGGTCTCACCCGAAGTAGTATGGAGGGATGTTGGAACCAAGTTTCCGTACCCTTGAGATGTCTGAGGGGTTGATTTAGTCCAACTATAAATGGCTTCGCATAGGTCACTTCGTGCACTATCCTGACCTGCGAGGCCTTCATGATCTATTACAATCACCTTTGTATAGCCCTCACGAGGGGCTGAGGTGATTTTGCATTGCCCAGGCAGCGATCTGCACTAATCCCCCAAGTTATACTGCAGATCTTACTTATCTTCCTATAATTGTTAGTTAACTTCGTGTAAACATATACTTTTTCTTATATTCTCTTAACCAACATAATCATATAAGTTCACGCATATAAACAGTAAAAGTGCAATTCATACCCAATATACTTAATAAATAAAACAGGAAAAGGATACACATAAATTATATGAAACTTCTCTTTATTACTCTCTAAAGGTTATAGATTCAACTCACCCTGTGCACTTAGCTGCAGGGTTCCACGCACTCAGCTGTGGACTACTAGGCCTCTATGCACTCAACTGCAGAACCTTTTACTACTCTATGATCCAAAGATTTGACTCTACACTTAGATAAGACTCAATTCTTCATCTTCGTTCCTTTATTGATTGTCCCCCATTTACAACTTAGAGCCTCTCTCTATTTATACAATCCCATCATTCGCGGACCATGGGTATATCTCTAAAGCTGACATTACATTACAAAAATGAGGGTGGACAAGCCTATGACTCAATTACAAGTTTGTGTTCCATGCCCACAAAATGTAGAGTCTTTACATCGGATTTAGTCAAAATCTGGGCTTTAAGCCCCAAAACGTCCCTCAGGGGATCCCACACCCAACAGGTTGCCAACACAAACATCATGACTTTCCCTCGAGTCCCTCTATTAGTGAGGATATCTTCACGTGGAGGCCTGCCAACTCTGGCCGAATTGCTGTAATAGTAGTAGCACACTAAGCAGCTACCTGTTTTAACTCCTGCACGTGTTGTTTAGAGACCACAGTATCTGAACTGCTTCCTTGCATATACTCCTATGTTCCCTACATCTGCGTGAGCTTTACTTCAATCAAGGTTGTAATGACGAAGCCCTCATCGATCCATGGTTGGACATATGCCTTGAACACCTCTTCCTTATGTCACACTGTGTCTACCTACTCCTTAAGCACTTTTTCCTATTGCATAATGCGAGCCTCTGTGTAAGGGCCACCATCTATGCGGTCCCTTTTATATCATCATCTCTTTATTTCAGCTCACGTGCCTCTGTTTCTAAGAGTTGTATGTTTAGGTCCTCCTGTAGGGTGGTGAGGACCTCAAATGACTCTTCCAAAAGTTTGGTGCAGTCCTTCACTACAGCGTTGATCTCTTTTGTTCCTATTGTGATGGCACTAGCGTGTTGTTCCCTCACCTCTGGTGGAGTTGAAGGATGCACCTTTACTTGCATATTATCTATCTGAAGGTTCAGCTCCAGCTAAAACTTAGCGATTTCTTCTCGCACCTCATACACCCCTTCTGCTAACCTCCTAATGTGTGCCTCTATTGATGCCTCTACTAGGATGGCCAACTCAAGCACCATCTGGTAGGCCTATTCAACCACTTGCACTAGCTGCCTATTCTATGTTATAACCTCATCGCATGTAGGCTTACTTGTTCCATTTTAATTCGTAGTTCACTCAACAATGGTAGCGCGCAGCCCTCCCTAGCCCACAGTTCTGTAGTTACAGAACAAAGAGTGTCTATTGAGGAATTGCAACCATGTTTATGCTCACTCCTTTTAGTGCACTGACCATAGGCCTGTCGACCCCATTTTCTGTAACCATTGTCCCCTCCGGCAGCACTATAATATTGGTCATGCGGGCATGCAGTATTTCCTCAGTTGCGGCCATTCCTACTTCGAGGCTGGTCGATAGAGTACCAGCCTAAGGAGTGCACACTTAGAGGGCCTTCATAGTGATGTCATGCACCATCTTCCCTATGTCATGCAGATCCCCCTTGGTGAGGGTGATCAGGTCAAAAGAAGTCTTGGAGGCTTTTGACTTCTTCCATGGCCCCACCTTCTCTCTTGGACACTAACGCTTCAACTGTGTAGATGTTGTTTGTGGGTTCATGCCACCTTCCTCTATCTTAGGCTCTTCCTCATGCGACAGTGACTTATGGCCCTTATGCTCCTTCTCTTCTTCCTATTATTGTTCTGCAGCTATCTTCTACTATTTTGCTACTCCCTTCGCAGTGTCCCACTCCTTCTGCACCTTTGCTACTGCTACCTCTTTTCTTCTCTTCTACACTAACTACGCCATCCACAATTTTTCCTCCTCCTCCTTCCTTTATGTGGCTGACTTCTCTATTTCCAATGCGGAGATGGCTGGATCACACCACTGTAGTGGCCAGGATTGAAGTACGGTGAATATGACATCATCTATGGTGAGGTACAGGAGCTCCTTCCACTTCTTTGTGGGGTCCTTGCACACCTTGATATACACGTGATGGAAGTCCACCTTGAACTCTGCGAAGCTTTGTAGACTATTATAGATGGTGGGTGATAATTGTGGCTTGTGGTTAATCCCCATTTTGATGTTCATTTCCATGAACACCTAGAATATCTTATTGTCTCAGATCCTCTGCGTGTCTTTAGTTGCCCACAACGAAGCGTACTTCACTGCCTCCAGAAGATCTGGTGCAATTGTGGGGAACTGGCTGTCCTTAGTCAATTCCCAAGCCACTAGCACTATGGATAGCAAAAGTGATGCATAGGGGAAGGTATTCCCCTATTCTTATGCCTTGCAGGAATTCTCCAGGAACTCCTTGGACAAGTACCCTGACCAGTTAAACTGGACCCCCTCCACACACTGTGTGGCAAGTATTATCACCAGCGCATGCACCTCATCTGTGTGGGACTTCTGCATAACATTTCCAGCTATTATTTGGGTGGCAACGCTGACTACCTTATTGTTGATAATGGAGATCACGTGCGCTCTTTTCTTATTTTGCAACTTGAATTTTGTCTTCATGGCCTCCGTGATGGCCAAATCATTTCTCTTACACTCCAAAATATTTGTTGGGTCCTCCCCCTTACAAGGGAGTCAGGTAATTCTATGAGTCAGGTGGCCCATGATGGGGATGGGCTCCTGTAGCCACAAACACCCATCATGCATCAGGTAGAGTAGCTTCTTGGTGACAAAGATAGTTAATTGGGCTTGATGGTAATGCACCACCTAGAGCAGTTTTAACAACCCTTCTTTCTCTACTCTGCACAACTGCTTGTGTGGCTCCAACTCTATGAATCCCACCGTAGTGTTTTTCTTCTCCCTCATGAGCTACTCTGTTGCCAAGTGTGGGAATTTCTCATGGTCTTTGAGATCCCAATCTTCAAACATGAGACTTGGAACCCTTCCCAAGTGCGCTCCTTGAAAAACGATATCATCAGGTAGCAACAGAGTTTGCAGAGAACTCTTTCTCTCATCTAGGTCCTTGGGCACCCTTTCCTTCCCATTAAAAGAAGGAACATACGTAGGAAGCCTAGTTAGAGGGTCCAAACCCTCGGTTTTCACCTCCATGTCTTCATCTTCCTCCGCTTCTATCAGGATGTCCTCAAGGTCTTCCTCCTCCTCATCAGTTTCTAGATTAACCACTTTCCCCTTTTCTTCCATGGTTAGTTTAGTTCGCACTGAGTTTCGAGGGGACACGTGAACCGGAACCATGGGTTTCTTATCTCTCTTAGGTCTCAATGTGTATAGTGATTTAGGGATTTTTGCAACTATCTCAGCACTCTCAGGGACATATCCTATTGTCATGGCCTGCATGGCCTCTTCATTGGTCATCTCTCCGATATGCCTGGCTTCTTCAAACACTGCCATCTTGTTTTTCCAAAAATCTATCAATTGCTCAGGTAGGTGTTCACACAACGCCTTTAATTCCAACAAATCAAACAAGTCTTGGTTCAGAAATCTATGTGTGCATGAAAAATCAATTCTCAAATGGCCAAGTGTTGTTTTTTGAGAAGCCCTTTGCAATTTGTAGTGCCTTTTGAATTCGAATTCGACCGTTCCCCCCAAATCTATTCCATTAATCCTCCCTTGGTGGTAGATTTTCCCACATATAGTCCTTAAGGTCTGCCTTAAATTCCTGCCTCTTGCTTCATTTGGTCTCAAACCAAGCATCACATCATGAATAGTGACTATAATGGTCACTTTCCAACCAATCCGCGTGGCAGCGTAGGTACCCTTGCATTGTCGCAGACCTTGTGACAATTCATTCCTATGCATAGTCCTCTCATTGTGTGGCCCTCAGGTAGATTATTTTATAGTCCCATGCCTCCTTTCAACTACCTGGAGCACTAAGACAGTGCTTCCGATGGCTAGTCAGGTGGACAGGCCACCTATATATAGCTTCAACTGACTATCATTTGTTTCTCCTGGGAAGGGTTCGCCATTTGACTTCACCAACTGCATCATGCATTTTACCAACTGCATCGCGCCACCATCTGTGGTCCCCTCAGTAACATATGGTCCAAGCCAAGGCATCAAACTAATCAACTCTCGGTGGTAGTCCCCAAATTAGTCAATGTAATCATGCACATCTTGTTTTATCACCATGGTTTTTTTTATCAGGAAAGTCCTTTATTCCTTCCTTAAGCTTCTTAACTTCTTTCACCATGGCACTTTTCTCCCTTGACCGAACTCTTCCATTCATGAGTTCTTGGAGCCTCAGATTACCCTGCTAGATCTTTTCATTAGGTCCCAAGCATTCTTCTTTGAGCTCTTCCATCTGCGCGATCCCTTCTTCCAAGGTTCTGCAATCCATCATTTCCGTGGGCGCTGCTATGCGTGGACTACACATGATATACTCCATCGGTATCATAGTGTTCACTCCATAGGCCAGCCTAGAAGATGTCTATCCCATCATTTTCTTGCACATTGTCCTATAAGCCCATAAGGTTGCTGGTATTCGTAGGTCCCAATCTCTTCGCTGCAGATTACATACCTTGTTTAGTGCTCCACACACTTTGTTCAATGCTTCCGCGTGGATAACCTTTTGCTCGCTCATACTCTACACACTTTGTCATTCCAACTTGAGGAACTGTTGGTGAATTCCCCCCCAACACATGCTTATTGACCGTATTTCCCAATGCGAAGTTCATGTGCATCCGTGTAGTTTGTTTACCATATTCCTGTACCTACCTGGATAGATGCACTCGTGGACCATCACGTCCATTGTATTTATCTGCCAATCACATTATAGGTTTCCCAAAATGTGTGTGCATCATCCTCCTACATCCACGCCCATCTTCAAAGCTCCCTTTGTGCATACCCCACCACCTTGCGAGCATGGCATGCAGTACCTAATTCAAGGCCTAGAAACATTGCTTTTCTTGCACCTCCCTTTCAAATCTATCCAAGAAAGCATCTACCTCACCTAATCCATCATAAGTAATCAGATCTCTCAATTTTGTCGATACACAGTGCACTCACCTTTTCATCATGTTACAATTAAGCATCGTTACCTCGTGTAACTGGTTCTGCCATAACTCTATCTCCTCATCTAAATCTGAAGTATGGGAGCTCTCGCGCTCCCATGAAAGTCTTGCTCTCACGCGGTTATCTTGTAGATACAGTCCAAATCATTGTCACTTTCATAGTCGTGCACTGACTCTGTATAGCGCGATCCCTCAGTAGGGTCCAAGGGTATAACTACGTGCAGAGACTTCTTCTCAAAAATCATCTTGCGCTTCTTCAGATTAATCACCCTGTTCATGTCAATGGCCCAATCAATTCCTAAGAGCATGCGGTAGGGATTGCTATCATCAACAATCTATATCACTTCAAAGTCTGCTAACACGCTCGCTCCCTCAATATCTATGGTGATTCCATGCAATCACACTAGGGGTATTATCTTCTGTTGGTTTGCCATTCTTTGTTGAATAGGAGACCACTACAACGTAGGCCTCCCCATGCACTCCCATGTTTGCTTCGGTAGAATGTTCACATTCGATCCTAAGTATAGAATTACTTGGTCCATCTCATATTCTCCAATCTGTGTAGTTAGCATCATTTCTCTTCCTGATCTAGTCCTATGCTTTCCAATCTTTTGGACTACGTGTAGCTTTCCTGGCCTGGTCCCAGTGCATCTGTTAATGAGGTCCAGTAATCCCTTTACAGCCTTACTGTTGTGCAGTAGCTTCATGCATGTTTCTAGGAACATCGTAAGCATGGATGGGTCCATCTCTGGCTCCGACATATCTTTGCTTCCTCATGTGGAGGCATCAGTGAAGCTCTTCTTGGCTTCCATAAAGGTTTCTCAAGCGCGCTCCAAATCAAAATATGATTCTTTCACTGGAGATTTGGAAACCCAAGTGTTATCTTCTAGTTGTTTGACTTGATCATCTCCTATCATAATTCCACTTCAGAGCACAATGTTCACATTTTGATCTTGCTCGCACAGCTCAGGTCCCATCATCTGCAAGTTCTGAGTTGGGGGAGATGGTAGCACTCCCTTGTCGTGTATCCTAGCTATCAACGTAGGATAATATTTCATCTCATGATAAAATAAGGTGCAGTACAGACACAATGGATGCGTTAGGTTTGTATAATTGCAGGCATAATGTCCCAACCCTCCATAATTGTAGCATATCATCTATCTGTGACCTCTTCTAGGTCCTCCTCCATCTGAGCGTCATTTGCGCCCCTGAAATCCGGTTCATGCCATCCCTACAATATGTTCTAGGGGCCATGTTTCGGCCTGAACTCTGTAGCTAGGAGTTTTATCCATCATCAGCTCATAGCTTTTACAAGTGTGCTCATCGTGTCCCACTGACCTACAAAAATTACAGAAAAACCATTCCAAATTTTGTGTACACTTCTATAGCAAATGGTAGTTGTCTGTAGCATGGTTTCCACCTATTTGACAAATCACACACCACAAAGAAGGTTTCACGCTAGGTCCTGCTTGTACTTCCCACCTTAATGGCATTGTTCCTCCTCTTGTGAGGTAACTCATGAACACCGGGCAATGGCCTTTGTCATGACCCTGACCTTTACATTTTACCCACCACACCTCTTCGGGCACTTCTAGTCGAGCAGTCCTATTCTATTTTAGACTCTACATCTCAAGGCATAAGTTTTTCAACTGCGCATGGATCTACTGAATACCCAAGTTAGGATCTTGCATTGGGATCTCATGCAGTCTCATCACCATCTCCAAGGACTCTGCCTAAGTCGTTAACCTCTGTTGTGACAACGCATTCCTCAAATGCGGCATTAGCAATGCTACAAACCATTCATGGTGTTTTTCATCTGTCAAAGTCATATTAGCTTCATGAATTGTACACTTCAACCTCTAATATTGCCCCTAAGGAGTCTCACCTGGTAGCATTGTGATTTCTTTGAACCCAATGATTGACTACACCTCTTACTTTGGCTTGCTAAATTCCTTATTTAGTGTAGTTTGTATCCGTGATTTATGCTTTCGTATGATCACTTGAGTGCTTAATGTACCAGGTCAGTGTGCAATCCTGTAGGTTACTATCCAATGTTTCTTTATTTATATTGTCATTTGTAACTCCCTGCGTGCTTCCCATATAGCTTTTACCACGAACCAAAATTGGTCCAGGTCTTCATTTCCCAATCCCTTGAACACATGAAACTTTATCATGCTTCCCATATTGAATTTTGGTGGCAGTGAAGGTGGTATAGGTGAAGATGGATGTGATGGCGATAGTGTGGGTGGGGGTGGTATGTGCGTAATTATTTTCCTTATCAAATGGATTGCATTTCGTAGAGATACTTTCGCGAGCTCTTCCTCATCCCCTCGTAGAGGTGAAATCAAAGGGGTATTCTCTAGTCCCTTAATTCCTTCATTCCTATAGGTTCTTCCACTTCATGTAGCCCGAACATCAATGTAATTGCATAATCCTCTCATCACACAATAAAATTTTAATCCAAGTATTCAGGGATTTTACATACTTACCTCGTGGTCCTTTGAGAAAGCGTCGCTTTGCCTTGCTATAGTTGACTGAAGTGTCTAGCATGAATTCAGTGATGAATCTTCCTATAACCTGATTGAGCCAATGGTCAACAGTGCACACGATCTTATCCTCTAATGCTTCCAATTTGTGCACCAACTCTATGGTCCACACCATAGGACCGTCGAGTTTCCACTTTCCTTGGCTATCTGCTAGCATCATGATCCACTTGTATAGCTCAGTAGGGAAACATGCGAAGAAGATTTCATGGATCTATGTGTATAGGTAACAGTCTAACCACTCTTCCTTTGATAGTCACAGATTCTTGTTCTCCTCCGCTGCAAATTCATGAATTCTCTTGTCCAACCAACCTTCAATTTCCTTCTTAGTTGGATTCCAATGATACGACATCGGACATCTCTATGAAGATTTTGGTACCAACAATGGAAGCATTTATTGGCTTGATGGCACTTGTCCCAAGTTAGAAGTTACTTAGCTAAACAAATCCCTACACTACTAGCCCTTTCGCCAATAGCCCGTGGAGCGCGGACTGAGGTCTCACCCGAAGCAGTATGGGGGGACTCTCGAACCAAGTTTCCGCACCCTTGAGATGTCTAAGAGGTCGATTTAGTCCAACTATAAATGGCTTCACGTAGGTCACTTTGTGCACTTTCCTAACCTGCAAGGCTTTCACGCAGCCCTCACTAGGGGCTTAGGAAATTTCACACTGCCCAGGAAGCGATCTATGTTAATCCCCCAAGTTATACCTTGGATCTTACTTATCTTCTTATAACTATTAGTTAACTTCATGTAAAAAGATAATTTGTCTTACATTCTTAACCAACATAATCATGTAAGTTCGTGCATATAGACAGTAAAAATGGAATTCATACCCAATATACTCAATGCATAAAACAAGGAAAAAGATACACATAAATGATATGAAACTTCTTTTTATTACTTCTCCAAAGGTTACAAATTCGACTCATGCTATGCACTCAACTTCAGTGGTCTGCGTGCTCAGCTGTGGACTACTAGGCCTCAGTGCACTCAGCTGCAGAGCCTTCTCCTACTCTACAACCAAAATACTCGACTCTACACTTATATAAGACTTAATTCTTCATCTTCATTCCTCTATTGATTCTCCCCGATTTACAACTTAGAGCCTCGCTCTATTTATATAATCCCATGGTCCGTGGACCATGGGTAGATCTCTAAAGCCGACATTACCTTACAAAAATGAGGGCAAACAACCCTATGACTCATTTACAAGTTCCCGCTTCATGCCCACAAAACACAAATTCTTTATAGCCAATTTAGTCAAAATCTCGGCTTTGAGCCCCAAAACGTCCCTTGGGAGATCCCGCGCCCAACAGGACCATAATGCAGTTAATGAGTATAGGATGTCTATAAATTTCATCTAAAGTGTCAGATTTATTCATAATGAATTTGTAGAAAAATGTGGTGGGGATGAGACAAAAGTAAATCTAAGCCTTCAAAAGGAATGTTTAATGGAAAAAGGTTATCAATTTGATGATAAAATCAATCTAAAAGGTGAAAAATTAAATTCAAATTTATTCAGAGGCATCGATAACATTTTTTAGTTGGCATTTAGGACTAGGGAGATATGGTAATTTATTGATGAGATTTTTGACTCGTGGGACAATATTTATATAAAAAATCAGAATGTTAAAAAGTGTAAACCCATAATATGTACCAACACTAAGATAGATCCTCAAATGAAGCAACTTCTATATGATATGACTATCTACTGGCTTGAGGGGGCTTGTCCCAGGTTCAGCATTAGTTAGCCAAACAAATACCTGTACTACTGTCCCTTTTGGTATCATCTCACAGAGTGTGGACCAAAGTCTCATCCAAAGCAGTATGGGGGGATGCTAGAACCATGTTTCCGCACCCTTGAGATGGTGGTGATGTCAGTTTATTTTGGCTACACCCGCCTTCACACAGGTTTCTTCACCCTCTGTTCCACCGTTCAATACCTTCGTGAAAGTACACGATCGACCTTCACGCAACTTTAACATGTGACTAAGGTACTTGCACGATGCTATAACAACGTGCCATGCATCTTCCTCTATTATCCTAAGTGATTTAGTTATCTAGTCAAATACTTAATGTTCTCACCGTGTAAACAAATGTTCTTACTTGTGTTCATTTAACCAACGCATTTACCTATATTTGTGCATCATATAATCATTATAAGAGAAATTCACACCCAACATAACAAGATGCATAAACAGGAAATGAAGACTCAAAAAATGTAGAATACTTCTCCTTATTGATAACATTGAATAGGTACAGACTCCACTGCCCTACTTTTAGCTATAAGACTTTTACCCTAGGCCTGTGCGCACTCAGCTGCAGAGCCTCTACCTATGCTACGAACCAAGACTTAGACTTCTTGCTCTAAAGCTATGACTCTCTTTGTCCTATTCCATTATGTAATTATTTATATATTAGCTATATTTATACAATCCCATGGTCTACAGACCATGTGCAGATCTTTTACTACTGACATTACATTTCCAAAATAAGGGTTGACAACCCTATGACTCTTTAATACCCACATGCTCTGTGACCACAAAATGCGAACTCTTTTATACTTGGATTACAAAATTTTACCAAAATATGGGCTTCTAGCCCCAAAACTACCCTTATGGGATCCCATGCCCAATAGGCCCCCAACACAAACATCGTGACTTGCCCTCGAGTCACTCTGAAGGCACAGAGATCTTAGCACGAAGACCTACCAACTCTGTTTTGATGACCGCAACCTTGGCAACACACTAAGCAGCCACTTGCTGGACTTCTTCCACTCTTCGCTTGGTGACTACTGCTGAATTTCCGCCTTGCATATTCTGCTAAGTATCCTGTAGTGTCACGAGCTTTCCTTCAATGGAAGTTGTGATCTGATATGCCTAATCTATCCATGGCTATAGGCATGCTTTTGGACCACTTCTTTGTGCTGAGCGGCATCCACCTGTTCCTTAAACGACGTTTCCTCCTTCATCCATGCGAGTCTCTGTATAAGGGTGACTATCTGCAGAATCCCTTTAATCACGCCATATATTTGTTGTAGCTCACACACCTCCATCTCTAGGTGCTCTACATTCAGGTCCTCTTGCAGGGTGGTCAGGACCTCGAATGACTATTCAAAAAGTCACGTGCAGTTTGCTACAGCACTATCGACCGCTACTATTGTTGTTGTAACAACGGTGACACACTGTTCCCTAACTTCCAATGGAGTTGAAGGTTGAGCCCTCAACTACAATTCTACAATCTACAAGTTCAGCTCCAGCTGAATCCTGGCGATCTCTGTCCGAGCATTGCGCACATTCGCGGCCAACTTGTGGATGCACACATCAACCAATTCTTCTACCTGAATGTCCAACTCCGAGACCATTCAACAGGATTCCTCCACTACCTACATGATTTGCTTATTCTATTCTACTACCTTGCTGCACTATAGGCCCAACTACATATATATGAGCTACTCACTCATCACCCTTAGAGCACGACTCTCCTGGGCCCTAAGTTCTGTGGTGACTCCATCCTGTAAGAGGTGGATCGTCTCTTGAGGGAGCATGACCATATTCAATCCGACCCTTTTCAGGCTATTGAACGTGGGCCTTCGACCTCATTCTCCGTAGTAAGTGCCTCATCTGGTAGCATTATTGTGATGGTCACCCTTCTGCGTGACATCTTCACGGGAGCTAAAGTGCCAATCGCGAAGCTGGTGGACATTGTGCCTCCCTGTGGAGTGAAAATCTGCTTTCAACTCTACAAATCTTTGCAAACTAGTGTATACTATGGGTGACCACCGAGGCTTACAATTCATCCCCATCCAGATACTCATTTCCATCAAGATCCAAAAGATCTTGCTTTCTTTTATGTGTTGTGTGTCCTTGGTCGCCCACAACGAAGCATACTTTGCTGCCTCTAGAAGGTCCGACGTGACCAAAGGGAATTGACTGTCTTCTGGTAGCTCTCATGCCACCAAAACAATCGAGACCAAGAGCCACACGTAGTGGAATGCCTTGCCCTACTCCTGTGCCTCATGATAGTTCACAAGGAACTCGCTGCATAGATAATTTGCCTAGTTGAAATGGTCTCCCTCAGCACATTGGGCTGCTAATGAAACCATAGGTGCAGGCACCTCATCCATGCAACACTTCTGCATCACCTTCCCTGTTAATATTTGTGTTGCTACCTTGACTGTAAGGTTGTTAATGGTGGAGATGGCATATCCCCGCTTCTTGTTCTCCAACTTGAATTTCTTCTATATAGCTTCCGCGAGTGGAAACTCACCACCTTTTCCTTTTGATATATTCACTGGATCCTCCCCTAAGTAAGGCAGCCATGTGATCCAATGGATCAAGTGGTCTTTGATGGGAATGGGCTCCTCCAACCACAAACACCCACCATGCACCAAGAAGAGTAGCTGCCTGATGATGAAGATGGTCACTGGGCAATGGTGGTAATGCAATACCTAGAGCAAGTTGAGCAGGCTGACTTTCTCTACACCCTTGAGCCATGTCCATGGCTCTAATTCGATCGTTCTAGCAGTTGTGTCAATCCTTCGATGCATTAGTTGCTCAATTTCTAAATGCAGGAATTTCCCATGATCTAGGAGGTCCCAATCTTCAAACTTTTGTATAGGAACCTGCCCTACGTGCATCCCCTAAAAAAAAATGTCATCCAGGAGTAACTAAGTTTGTAGGGAGCTCTTACTCTCATCTATGTCCTTTGGCACCTTGGCTTTTTCCTTCTGTGGAGGAACATATTCTAGTAACCTGGTAAGAGGGTCTGCACCCTAGGTTTCAACTTCCATTTCCAAATCCTCCTCATCTGCTAGGATTTCTTTACATTCTTACTTTTATTCCTCCAGATTAATGGCCTTCCCCTTTTCCTACAAAGTGAGCTTGGTCCTCTGTGGGTTTCTTGGTGAGATGCGCACTGATAGCTTAGCATGCTTATCCTTCTTTGATCTCGGTGTCCTAAGTGATTTAGGGGCTTTGACTACCACTCTGGCACTCTCTGGGGTAGCTTCTACTACCTTAATTTCCTACGCGACTTCCTCGACTGTCACCGCTTCTGCATCTATGGCTTCCGTGGGTGTCAACATCATTTTATTCAGGGGATTTTTCATCTCCTTTGATAGTCTCTCAAATGGTAAACTTGCTCCCAAAGCCTCAAAATTCACATGGTCCATACACACCTGCTAACGCAACAACTGAATTTTCAAAATTCCAATTGTTTTTTGCTTGACAGTTGTCTATGATTTATAGGGACTTTTGAATTTAAATCCAACTGCTACCCCCACATTTAGCCCATTAATGCTAGATTAGTGGTATATTTTCAAGAATCTAACCCATAAATTTTGCCTTAAATGCCTGTCGCCCACTCCATTTGGCCACAATCCAACCATCAAATTGTGAACAATGAATTTAACTGTCATTTTCTAGCAAACCTGCATGGTGTTTCCTTGAGTAGTGCATCTTCTTTCGCGTTGTCGTGGACTGTGTGAGACTTCCCTGCTTTGCGCAGTCCTAAAATCACACAGCTCCGCAGTCCAGGCAGTGTAGTTTATAGCCTCGCACATCCTTTCAGTTGCTTGGAGCACTAAGGCTCTGCTTCTATCACATATTCAAATGGGCAGGCCACTTGTGTATGGCTTCAATTAACTGCCATTCACCTTTCTTGGGAAGGGATCTCCATTCAACTTAACTAACTCGACTGTGCCACCATTGGTATTCTCCTTAATAACATAGGGCCCCAGCCAATGCATTCTAAATTTCCCTGGAAATTTATCAAACTTACTGTCACATAATAGCACCATGTCATTCACCTTAAGGTGCACAACTTAATATGTCAGTCATACCACACTTTTTTGTGCTTCTTTTGGATCTGTTAATGAAATCCAGCCAAAAATATCTCTTCTTCAAGCTCATCCAAATACGTGAGACTCTCTTCTATGGTTCTGTGATCTGTCATACCTATGAGCATTGTTATGCATAGACTAGCCATGATTTACTCCATGGGCATCACCACTTCAACACCGTATACCAACCTAAAGGGTGTCTATCCCATTAACTTTTTGCATGTCGTCCGATAAGCCCATAGTACTACATGTATGCGTAGGTCCCAATCACTTCACTGAGCATTGAAAACCTTGGTCAACGTGTTTTCAAGAACTTTATTGAATGCTTCCACTGTCCCATTAACTTGTGGGTGATAAGGTGTGGTATTCTAGTGATATACCTAAAATTCCTCCATTAGTGCGCTGATCGTCTCATTCAGGAAGGGCATACCACGATCACTCATCAAGATCCCTGTACATCCAAATCGTGTCATTACATGTTCAAATAGGAACTTCATAGTAGTTGCACCCGTGCAATCCTTCACCGACTACGCTTTTGCCCAATGAGTCAAATACTTTATCACTGTGATAATATACCTCGTCCCTGTCTTCCCTTGTGGCTAAATGGGTCCTACAAATCTATTTCCCACTTCTCGAAAGGTTGCAATGTCATTTGTGGATTCAAAGGCATTTCATCCCTTCGTGATTCCCCACCTATTCTTTGACATACATCACATGCCTTGAAATATACTTTTGAATCCTAATGAAGGGTTGGCCACCACAACCCTACACATAGAATCTTCTGTGTGATTGCTCTCCCTTAATGATGTCTTTGCATGGAGCCTCCATGAGCATCCATGAAGATGCTACTTCGTTCAAACTTAGGTACATACCATTGCAATATCTCATTAGTCCCCGTCTTGTATAGATGCCTAGCAATGACAGAGAAATCTACTGTGCGCACCACCAACTCCTTCTTCTGCTGGACAATGTAACCCTCCCATGCAGTTTCCATTGATAGGAAGTGTATGATGTACTCAAATTTTCCATCCATGACATGCACAACAAATAGCTACACGTTAGGTAATCCTTCCTCCAAATTAGTAGGTTCCTCCCCTGTTTCGATGCGCGACAGATGGTTTGGTCCCGCATTCAATCATCTAGGCTTCA
The DNA here is from genome assembly GCA_000404065.3 of Pinus taeda. Lineage (NCBI taxonomy): Eukaryota > Viridiplantae > Streptophyta > Pinopsida > Pinales > Pinaceae > Pinus > Pinus taeda. The sequence continues at coordinate 71,578 of APFE030567646.1, read as the reverse complement.
CAACAAATTCAAATCGTACTCTTGGAACAATAAGAGCCATCTACAAATTTTCACCCCCAACACAGGCTTATTGACCAGGTAATTCAGCATGGAGTGATCCATATACATCTTACAGTGACCTCCTAGCAAGTAGTGTCGATACTTCTGGAGCGTATACACCATAGCTAGCCCATCATGTTGAGTGTTAGAGTAGTTCTTTTCTGTTTTCTATAACCTGCAGCTTGTGAACACAATAGGGTGGTCCAGGACTTCTCTTTCATCCTACGTGAGCACTGACCCTAGTGCTATACATGACGTGTCAACATGTACATGAAACTCTTTCTTCCAGTCCGGTAAGACTAGAATTGACACGACAACAATATTTTCTTTCAATATATCCAAGCATTCCTTACAGTCATCATTCCAATAGAATGTGACATCCTTCTTCAACAAAGTTTCCATCGGCACGACGGTGTGGGCATAGCTTTTGGTAAACTTTATGTAATATCCTGTATGTCCCAGAGTAGCACATTGTTGTTTCACACTCCTTGACACTTCCAAGTTCATTATCACCATGATCTTCGTGGGGTCTACCATCAGTCCTTGTCTACAAACCACATGCCCCAATAGGTCCCCGAAAGGTATGCAGAATAGACACTTCTTGAGATTGAGCATGATCTAGTATCTTCGACAAGTATCTAGCATCAAACGCAAGCTTGCTACATCGCGCTTGACCAACCCAAATACTATCTAATAATCAAAATATACTCCAGGAACTTATGAATAAATTCCTTGAATTCTGCAACAAACACACACGAAAAGATTGCAAGTGCATTCTTCAATCAAAACAATATTATAGTATATTGAAAGCAACCCCACTCAGTAGTGAAGGTAGTCTTACTCCTATACTTCAACACGATTTTGATTTGGTGGTACCCAAAGAACCGATCAGTGAAGGAATATGCTTCCTGGCCACCTACATTGTCCAACACTTCATCCATGAATGGAGTCGGGAAAGGATCATGCACACAAGCATCATTCAGTTTTCTGAGATACACGCATATCCTTATCTCATCCTTCTACTTCTTCTCTTGCACCACCATTGGACTTACCCAATCGGACTCTTCAATAGGCTCAATGATTCCTACTACTAGCATTTTTTCTATCTCTGAGCAGACCTTCTCCTTGTATTTCAGATTTAGGCAGTAAGACCTCTGCTTAACTAGCTTAGCTTTGGGCTTTAATGTGATCTTCATCACTCATATATCTCTGATTATTCCTTTCAAATCCATAAACTTGGTAGGGAATAAATCCTGATATTCACAAAGTAATTCAGCGACCATATCCATCGTCGCATCATCCCAGTAGTCTCCAATCTTCGCAAATTTGGGTTATACCTCTGTACCAATGTTTACTTGTTTTGTTTTCACCATCGTGGTTACATCAAAGTTCTCATTATGTGGTCGTTGAACCTTGCGGTGGCCTTCTATTGATGGAATGTTAATCTTCTACAAATCCTTGTCCTCCTCTTCAGCAGTTACATTATAACATTTCAATGTGTGACTCAGCTGAGTAGCCCATTCAGGTTAAATCAAGCCTAAAAGATCCAGTGGTATCCTAAATATGGCTGCTTTCACCTCTTGTAGTGCTTCATCAATACTGTCAAAGCCGTTCTCAAAACTGAATGTCATCATGAATCCTTCATGCAGGATATCCCATTCGCCTGTCCCATGGAGGAGCTCTATTTCTATATACCAATTCATTGGGATAACATCCACGGTATGACAGAACAGGTGCATGCACTCAGGTTGTGGCTTTTCTCCATAAGAAAGCGTCCATTTGGCCAGATGTGCACGTGGATAATTTTGTCCATCGTACTTGTCTATCAGTCACATCTTAGGCTTCCTAAATCATGCTCTCGTTATCCTCCTACATTCGCACCAATCATCAAAGCTTCCCTTGTGTGTACCCCACCATCTTGCGGGTGTAGCCTGTAGTGCCGAGTCCAAGGCCTCGAAGTATTTATTTTCTAGAACTTCCCTTTCAAATGCATCCAAAAATATATCTAGCTCATTTAGACCATCATAAATAGTCAAATTTTATGCCTCTGACGACATATAATGTAGCGACCAGGTCATCATGTTGCAATTCAACATAGTTACTTCATGTAACCAATTCTGCCAACGTTCTATTTCTTCATCGGAATGCGAAGTGCAGGAACTTTCGTGATCCCATGTAATTCGTCGAATGGTGGTGGGATTCACCCAATCTTGATCTCACGCTATCATATTATAGATGCAATCTAGATCATCATCACTCTCATAAACACGGACTGGTTCCATATAGTGCTATCCTTCAGTAGGATCTAGTGGTATTATTATGCGTGGTGATTTCTTCTCAAAAATCATCTTTTGCTTCTTCAGATTGATTGCCCTATTCATACCAGTAGCCCAGTTAATTCCCAAAAGAGTAGGGTAGGGATTGTTATCATCCATTATCTCTATTACTTCGAAATCGGCTAGCGCGCTCGCTCCCTCAATATCCACGGTCACCCCTTGCAGCCAACCCATGGGTATGATTTTCTATGGATTTTCCATCCTTAGCTGAATTAGAGACCATTGTAGCACAGGTCTCCCCATTCACTCCAAGTCTGCTTTAGTAAGACATTTGCATCTAACCCCATGTCCAAAATAACCTGATCCATTTCATACTCTCTCTTGAAAAGTGTGCAACAAGAAATGCTTGTTGAGAATGCAACAAGATGATGGAGCTTAGTGGAAAGAAGTCGCCTTCACTCAGTGGTCCTGTAGGCAAGTTTTGGCGCAAAGTCTATTTTTAGACTATGTCTATTTTTAGACATATGGATCATGGTCTATGAGTTGTAGGATGCTATTGGTCAAGTTGGTAAAAATAGATGGACTTCTATTTTTAGACATATAGGTGGAGTCTATTTTTAGATTGCCAAGCTAAAAATAGAACAGTCGAATATTATTAGCTCTTAATAATATTTGGACTATAAACATTATCTTATTCTCTTGGAGCACTTCAGTTGGAGCTATGAATGTGGCACATGTAATTTCCTGAAGGAATCACGTGGTTACCTATGGTTTGACTAAGCTATTGCATGAACGACTTCATTTAGAACTCAAGTGGTTGAGTTCTGTGGAGTTAGATGAGCAGTTAATGGAGTTGTGTTCAGTTTGACTTAGTTGAACTAGTTGTATTTAGTCTAACCGGCCAATAGACTAAGTGATGAGTTGTGTGAATTAGTTACTAATTAATTCACTAATTATTAACTCATAATTCAACTAAAGAATACATCAGTTAACTCAGTGCATGGACAGTTCAGTGGAGACAAGTGTTAGAGGTAAGTGAAAGGGGGAGTTGTGACTATTAGTTGTGCATGAGATCTTGCAAAATCAATGGATTGAGTATTCCCATGAGAATTGCACAGTAGATTTCCAGTATTATAGCCCGTGCTCACGTGATTTCCAGTGTGAGTGATTTTCCAAGGTAAACAAAACTTGGAACAAGTTTGGATTCATTCATTCTCATGTAGGTATTGTGCAGTGGAGGCAGGCAAGCAACAGAGGAGATTTGGAGATTAGATTTGAGCTGTATTGTGTGTAATAGGTGGAGATAGTGCTAGATACTTGTGAAGAGTATTGTACTATGTATTTTTACATGTTCTCAATCAATATAATATACAAATAGTTGGGGTTTTTAGCGATATGCTTTCCCCGGGAAAATATTGTGTTGATATGTGTGATTGATGCTTCTATGTGCGCATGTTATTGTTTCTGCTTCTGTAAATTGATGATCAACGTAGAGGAGGTTATGTATTATGCATGTATTCTGCAATAGCTTATAATCAGGATAATATCTGTGAATATGTGTCATATTATTCAAAATTTCTACATGGTATCAGAGCGAGCTGATTTGTAGAAGAAGTTCTACATGATATTAGTGTTGTATTGATCATCAGATCTATTATTCAGAAAGTTTTTACATTTTATTTCTTCAGGAAGAGTCTGTGATCGGGCCAGGTAGCCTCTGGATTCATCCTTCTTTTGTAAGGTGAGATATCCGGTGAATGCCCATACAGTCGATCTCTGTACGAGAAATACTTTGTTCTCACGAATTTTAGATCAGAAGCAGTTGAGTTTTGGTTGGTTTCTTGATAGTGGAGCTTCTTTCCACATGAACGGTGACAAAAGTTTGTTCAGTACTTTGGAGGAGAAAGATCTCCAGATACTCATAGGGATAGGTAATGATGAGAAGTATAGTGTCTCAGGTGTAGGCACGGTTATTTTTCAGAGGGAGCATGGAGCTCACCTTACCTTGACCGATGTCAAGTATGTACCAGGACTGAAGAGAAACTTGGGGTTGATCGCGATGCTGGAAGACAGAGGCTATGATGTAGTCTTCAAAGAGGGAAAGGTTTTCCTTAGACACATCATCACTAGACAGGTGAAGCAGATTGGTTCACGGGTCAAGAACCTGTATGCTCTTGAGGTTCAAGATGCATGCAAAGCCTTGAGCAGCAAGGCAACTGATGGAGACTTGGTGGTTGAGAGGGAGGGTATATTACCTCTCAACATGCAGAGCCATAAGAAGTCTTAGACAATTGTGGAGGAGCCACGATTGGTGCAACAACTTCAGGAGGTTGTGGAGCAGGCACAACAGGGGAAGCTGAGTGGAGATCGAGTAGAGACATCTACTCATGTAGAGAGCTCCAGTAGGGGGAAACTTCGAGCCAGGTGGGTTGAGGGATTATATGCAGCCATACCTCCAGGTAGGAGGTGGGGCAATATAGAGTGATCGTCCCAAGGAGGAGGGGCAGGATCCTTGAGGTACCCAACCTCTTGGATGAGACCTTGCTACAGGAGCCTCGATGTGGAGTAGTAGGAACTGATTGATTGGGTAGAGACAGATGCGGATGGAGCTGCAGAGAGAGCGACAGTGCAGGGAATCCCAGGACAGTGCATAGCTAGCACGCTGCAGCAATGCGAGAGGCACAAGTGTTTTGCACAGTGCTAGGTGGCAGAGAGAGGTGTGCAATGATGAGAGATGCATGGAGATGTTGCAGTAGTGTAGATGTCAGAGAGGGAGCACTTGTTAGCAACAGGTAGAGCTTCAACATCAGAGTATGTTCCTAGCCCAACAGAGGGGTCAGTTGGGAGTGTTTTTGTTCCAAGTGTTGTTGGAGCAAGTGGACCGAGTAGATGTGTTGCATGGAGAACATTCCAGAGTTACATAATAGGGGTTGCAGATAATCCATATCTTGTTGAGAGGGAGTGTTGAGAATGCACAAGATGATGGAGCTTAGTGAAAAGAAGTCGCCTTCACTAAGTGTGCACGTTGGCTATTTTTGGCGCAATTCTATTTTTAGACTATGTCTATTTTTTTTTTTTTGTGTGTAAATTGTGCTACTGCTAATATATTATACAAAAAGAGTTACAAAAGGATTACATCCGCCATGCTAGGATGGCTGCCGCTGAACATTTAAGCATACTGTGACTGAACATGAACCTGAAAAACTGTGGAACGAAGAGACTGTCCACTGACTCCAGACCCGAACCCATAACAGACTAGTTACATGCCAAATAGCTTCCTATCCCTGCCGAAGCGAGGGGGAATTTTACAGAAACGGAGCTTCCATACATACCCGACATAAAACACATAACAGACACAACAGACGTTAACGAGAATCGACCCAAAACCATCGAGCCGCCATTCTGAAGCTGTAACAGCAGACAAACAAAGGACTTACTCATCCATGGAGGTGGATGGTTGTTCCTCCACCACGGGACAGGCGTATGGATCAGAGGCGCTTGAGTCCGTGTAGGGGGTATCATTCTGTGCAGGCTCGCTTGTTCCTACCACTGCTCCCGCCACCGCACCCGAGGCCTTCGCAGGCTGCAGTCGAGAGCTCTGAACAGGCGAGGGTGGTCGTGGCTCCGTTGGGACTTCTGGCATGGCTACGTGCTCACATTTCTCGAGCCTCACTGTAACATAATAGGTGGCGTTATCCAAGACGCGAGGGAACCGGAATCGAGTGGAAGGGTGAGAGCCGAGTGAGCACATCGCTTTCCTTCCCCGCCCTCTCCCTCTGCCTCGTCCCCGCCGAGCTCCTGGTGAGTTGATTTCCTCAGAGGGAGAGCCAAGTGAGGCTGAGGATCGTGGAGAAGAAGCACGACCTCTAGCGCCACCCCTTGAGCTACCCCGTCGACTAATGAGTTGCAATCGCTCACGCGGCATTCTGAGACCCTTCTACCCGGAATCCAAATGTGCCCTCCTCCACACAAAAGCCGACAAGGTAAGTGGATAATAGTAGAAATAACACAATGGAAAGGACTGGAACTTACCACCCAAATCTGCAGACGGGGAAAAACCAGAGCCGCGCCGGGCGGAGTGCTCAGAGCCCGAATACTTTGAAGCCGGATGTAACGCACAGATACCAGGGCCGTCTGATGCGAACAAACAAGGAAGCCTGAGCGACCCAGGGTGAAGACCAAGGCCTTCTGAGCAGAGGGCCGAGGTATAAAGCCTGACACACTCAACCATAACACCCTCATCCACGACCTGAGCCAATTTCTAACAGAACACCAAGACCAGACGCTAACCATTCCAACCTTTGCCAACCCTTCACAGTGCATCGTCAGGCGGAGGAGGTCGACGGATATAATACGCAGCGTGACCGTTCTCCCATGCGGAGTTAAGGCCGCATTTAACCATGCCGGACGGGGGAAGCTGTCTCGAGACGCTTCCGTCCACCTGTCTGAAGCGGGCTGCCACTTGCCTCTTAATGAGGCCGCCCGTTCATTAACTCTCACCCTAATCACCCGCAGCCGGGGAGACTATGTCTATTTTTAGACATATGGATCATGGTCTATGAGTTGCAGGATGCTATTTGTGGATGATTGGTCAAGTTGGTAAAAATAGATGGACCTCTATTTTTAGACATATGAGCGGAGTCTATTTTTAGACTGCCAGGCTAAAAATAGAACAGTCGAATATTATTAGCTCTTAATAATATTTGGACTATAAACATTATCTTATCCTCTTGGAGCACTT